>JBBPBX010064185.1:9025-20325 GCA_038048925.1 Garcialebias charrua | reverse complement strand
TATATATATACACAAACTATATAGTAGAAGAACCACATGATTTTGCCATCATTTTCATTCGTCTCACTTTGAAAAACACTTCAGCTCTTAGTATTTTTGTTGCTAATCAAATGATACCTATTTGTTGGGTTCAGTAATCGTTGGATTAAATCTTCACAGGGGCCTGACAGTCACAACAAAGCTCTTAGTGCTGCAGCTCTAGCCTGCAGTCATATCAGTGAAGTGAATGAACTCACAGAGAACAGATACAGGGTTTTGCCTTTTCTGATGTGTCAAATACGAATAAAAAAGCTTATCAGTATTTAGGCCTTGCTGCTCATGAAATATCTGCCTACGTGCAACAGATACTAACTTCTTGACATTTAACATAAAATGTTACTTTGTTCATTTTCAGGAGCAGATTGGAATGTATCTGCAAGTAAATCCTTTTTCTGCTTTATATTTTCAGTTTCTCAACATCTCAGGTGTTGCGGAACCATGTTTTTGATCCTGTCTAACCTTGTTGTCAGTGGGGAAAATGTAATCCAGACCTGTGTTACCCTGAATATTTAGAGGATGGAATACAGTTTATTCCATTTAAAAAAATTAACGGAGTTTTGGAAAATGTAAAAAGCTGGTGACCGACTCCATGAGCAGATGATTATGTTATAAACAGCAAGTAGCTCCCACATGTTCATCTGTAATAATAATAATAATAATAATAATTAATTCAATTTATACCGCACTTTTCATTAATAAAAATCTCAAAGTGCTACAACAAATAAAACAAGTGATAAAATCAAGTAAAATCAATAACAATATCAACTAAGATCAAAGATAAAATCATGTGGAGGCAGAATAGGCTTGCTTAAAAAGAAAAGTCTTTAAGCCGTTTTTGAAGTCAACCAGTGACTGTGGAGCTCTCATGTAGTCAGGGAGGGAGTTCCATAGGCGGGGGGCAGCCACACAGAATGCCCGGTCTCCCATGGTCCTTAATTTGGTTCGTGGAATGTGAAGTAGATTACTGTTCTGTGATCGTAGAGACCGGGTGGATGAATATGGTGCAAGAATGTCCTTTAGATAGTCAGGTGAAGTTCCGTGTAAGCATTGATGTGTAATGAGAGCAGTTTTGTATTGAATTCTGTAGGTGACAGGAAGCCAATGGAGGTTATGGAGAATGGGTGTAATATGTTCAAATTTACGAGCTCTCAATAAAATCCTTGCTGCACTGTTTTGAATATATTGAAGCTTCTGAAGATTTTTGCCAGGGATTCCAATAAACAGGGAGTTGCAGTAGTCGAGCCTGGAGGAGACAAAGGCATGGACGAGTTTCTCAGCATCAGAAAAAGTTAGGGATGGGCGAAGTCTGGAGATGTTTCGAAGATGGAAGAAGCAGGTTTTAAACAGATGCTTAATGTGATTTTCAAATGTAAGATGAGAGTCCATTTTTATTCCAAGATTTGTAACAGAGGTGGAGAGGGGGATGTCTTGACCAGAGAAGGAGATTGTTGTTAAAGTTGATGTTTGTATCTGGTGAGGGGTGCCAATCATTATGGCCTCAGTCTTAGAGCAGTTTAATTGAAGAAAGTTCTGATTCATCCATGCCCTTATTTCCTCCAGGCAGGTAGAGAGGGCAGTGAGTGAAGATGAAGATGGGGATGATGAGGATGCTCCAGTCCTGATGTAAAGCTGTGTATCGTCGGCATAGCAGTGAAAAGAAATGTTGAACTGATTAATAATTTGACCTAAAGGCAGCATGTAAAGGGAAAACAGCAGGGGCCCCAGAACTGACCCTTGAGGGACACCACAGGAGACACCGACTGTCTGGGAAGTGGCATTGCCAAGACTACCACATTCCAGCCTATCGGAGAGGAAAGATTTGAACCAGTCCAGGACAGTGTCGGAGGAGGATATTATGGTCCACAGTGTCGAAAGCTGCAGTGAGGTCAAGGAGGACAAGGATGGAGGGAGAACCAGTGTCAGCAGCCATGAGGACATCATTTGTAACTCTCAGCAATGCCGTCTCAGTACTGTGAGCTATTCTGAATCCAGACTGGAACTTCTCATACAGAGAGTGTTGATGTAGGTGATCCTGCAGCTGAGCAGCAACTGTTTTCTCCAGCACTTTAGACTGAAATGGGAGGTGGGAAATTGGGTGGTAATTGAAAAAATGTCGGGATCCAAATTAGATTTTTTCAGAAGAGGCTTAATGATGGCAGTTTTTAGAGGCAGTGGAACATGACCAGATTGTAGAGACTGATTTATTATTTGTGTGATTAATGGGCTAATTGCAGAGTGATTGGATTTTATGAGAGACGAGGGGAAGGGATCCAGGGCGCAGGATGAAGGCTTCATTTTCTTGATGATGGACTCCACCTCACTCTGAACAACTTCATCAAAGCTGCTCAGGGACCCAGGATGCAGATGGGTAGATGGTAAACGAAGATCAGGGAGGTTGTGGAGCTGAGATCTGATAGTGTCAACTTTGTTTTTAAATGATGAAAGGAACTGTACAAAGGTAACCACAGGTAAATCCTCCATTTTCTGTCATAATTACATTGTGTGCTTAGTGGTTAAATTAAAGGTTAATGCTTAAAGCTTAAAGGCCATTGGTAAGAAGGAGTGATTATTATTAGTGTTTCATATTTGCTAGTGATTTTTCTCCTCTAAAAGTTAACTTAGACTACACTATGTTTAGACTATGGCTAAGCTGCGTGAGAAAAGTGGAGCGTGCTCTATTCACACAAGGAGAGATGTTGGTCAGGCTACTTCTTGTTGGGACATTAATGTATCGAATCAAATATTTACTTATGTAGGTAAAACTAGATGTTAAACAACAGTTAAAATACACCAGAATGCAGGAAATGGCATCCACCATATTCAAAATTTTCTGGGGAAAGACACCCCAGACCCCCACACCATGAAGGTGTCCTCCCACATTACAAATGCTTCTGACGCCAGTGGCCACCGCAATGTTCAAGCCAAGAGCCACTGTCAGCACTGGGGGCTAAAGCGCCCCTAAAGGTCAGATTCTAGAACCCCCCGATGTAAGGTCATAAATACATGAATTTAATAATAATAGGTTGTGATCTAATGTGGGCCAGTCTGAGGCGTGAAACTCCAGGGATGAAAATGAGTCCCACTCCAGCTCTGGATGGATGGGCGGACATAAATCTACACCAGAAATCAACCTGAAAATTTCTGTGAAGAAGGCAAGTTAATACAAGCTGTGATTTTAAAGTGTTTCTGCCTCATCAACAGAGCAGCTGGAGCGTGAACCTGCATCAAAGGAATGATCTTTTTCTCCTGACAGCTGATTTAAAAAACAAGATAATGCTTAAGCTAAACATATTTGGACTGTGAGTTTCTGTAAGTCAGAAAAAAAGGTATATTTTAAGATTTTTTTCTTTGTTTAAAAAGGATTCTGTAGAAACATTATTAAATAGTATCCTGCATGTGGGTAGATCTTTGAATCACCTCTGTTTGGAAAAACAGTTTATGTTAGACAGGACTGACAAGCCAATGGCTAGTCTGCACACCACCAAGGCCAAAGTGGATTGCTCCCATCATGAAATCAGTCCAATCTTCAAAACATTTTTAGTGGTTCATGAAAACTCATACGTCAAATTAGCAATACAAGATTATTTACGAAAAAAATCTATGATAATTTGCAAACATATCTTCTTCAGCAGCTAATTGAAGTAGGATTAGTGCTGGACATTTTAGCAGAATTATATTTTTTTCTGCTGAAATAACATTGTAAGTCAATATTTGTGTATGTGTGTTTGCTTGAATAATAATAATAATAATAATGTTGTCATAATTTTCCCATACAATGGCGAAATTGGATCTCTGCATTTAACACATCCACCACAAGGTGGAGCAGTGGGCAGCTTTTGAAGGTGCCCGGAAGGATTTTGGGGATAGGGTGTGTTGCTAAGAGACACCCCAAGATGTGCAATGACTTGGGATCGAACATGGGACTTTTAGGTCCCGAGTCGGCTGCCCTGCCATCTCGGCCCCCTAAAATTTTGTGGGGCCCCAGTAAATAGCCATTTTATTTGATATAAATAAACATTTACATAACCTTGCAACTGAAATAACCATATGTTGTTTATTAATGCAAAATAAATAACTAATCCAGGTCAAAAATTCAAAGAGTAGACCTTGAACAAACTTTGATCTAATTTGAAACACTGATCTTACAGCTAAGATGAAAATATTATGTGAAGATGCATATGTGTAACAAGTTTCATTAAATTATCTGGACCAGATCAGAAGTTACTATTACTACCACTACCACCACTACTAATACTAATACAACATATAATAATTATAGTACTTATAATAATTATAATCATAATAATTGTACTAATACTAAATAAACTAATACTAATAATACTAATAATATCACTACTACCACTACTACTATTACTAATACTACTTATAATAATTATGGTACTTATAATAATTATAATTATAATAATTATACTAATACAAATCAAACTAGTGCTAATAATACTAATAATAACTCTACTAATACTACTAATACTAAAACACTATTAATACTACTACCACTACTAATAATAAAACATTTTTCCTCTTTCAGCTTCTCCCTTCGTCAGGGGTCGCCACAGCGAGCTAGTCGCACTAATGCTGAATCCTCACCAAACGCTTTTCGCGCAGCCGAAGCAGCCACTTTACATTGAAAGTCTATGTGGCCGCGCATCTTGGAGCAGCGGGGCGTGACGCGGCGCGTCTTCAGCATTTCAAGCAGCACAGCAGCACCCGGCAGTCCCTTTTCACGCACGCGCGCAGCCGAGCAGCCGAGCAGCAGAAGCAAGAACATTCTTGCTTCTGCTGCTCGTAGCGTCGCAGCAACCACTCGGGAGAGACTCTGCTATTGTGATGACGCAACGACGACGGGACTTTCTGTGGACGAAAACAGCCTCCGGTAGGAAAACCTGGCATTTTTAAAGTTGCTGCTGTCCACTCAAGCGTACATCACCCCAAACATTAAAAAAAACGTTTTAATCTCAACAAAGACTTTTGGAGCTGCAGTTCGGCTCGTAGAAAACCCACTCAAGTGTTAACGAGGCTCACGTGAAGCTGATTTTATCTGCTCGGTGCACAGAAAAACAACACTATCTGACCGGGAAGGGAGCCACACGCTCCTCCCACTGCGCGTCTGCAGTGGAAACCGACATCTGTTGACAAGCAGCAAACACGGTGCGTTGGGAGCTTTTGGATGCGTTTAGTGAGGACCAGGCAATTGTTTTTATGCCAGATGCCCTTCCTGACACAACCACAGACCACCGAGCTACCACAGCCCTCTGTGTGGAGCAGCGAGCTGATATCTAGGGTGCCCGGGCCTTGCTCAAGGGCCCAGAGTGGGGCAGATGAGGGTGGAGACAGGTGTGACTGCTTCACTTATCACACCCACATTTTTGA
This sequence comes from Garcialebias charrua, assembly GCA_038048925.1. Classification (NCBI taxonomy): domain Eukaryota; kingdom Metazoa; phylum Chordata; class Actinopteri; order Cyprinodontiformes; family Rivulidae; genus Garcialebias; species Garcialebias charrua. The sequence goes on along the minus strand of JBBPBX010064185.1, from coordinate 14,895 downwards.
TGTTGTCGGTACCGGGGCTTGAACCGGCGATCTTCCGATCACAGGCGCACCTTCTTAACCTCTGCGCCACCACTCCCACTAATACTACTAATACTAATAAAACTAATACAGTACTACTACAACTACTACTACTACCATTACTTTTAATAATTATAATAATTATATTACACTAATGACATGAAGTTGGCACTTTGTCTCTGTTGGTGGAGTTGATGCCTCTCAGCTAGAAGGTCACTGGATCTTTCTGGGTGGAGTTTGCATTCATTCAAGCTTTATTTAAACAGATAAGTCACATTGAGCCTCAAAGACTCATTTACAAGTGAGATAAATGAGCCCATGAGGTTCAAAAGATTTACCTGACTAAATAAAGGTTGAATGAATGAATGAATCTGTTGGACAGACAATAAAAGTGGTGAAAATGACACATAGGGTTTGGAGACAAAAAAATTCCTAACACATTTTTGATCTTTGTTTGAAGGTTAAAAATGTGGTAATGAAAAAAAGTCTTGCACACAAGCACATAATGACGCCGACATTACGCAGAGGGCAGGGGGGACTCAAAGGCGGTTTGAGCAGCCAGCTCATAGATCTGTGCACACTCATGGGGGGGGCGGGAGGCTGCCGAGGTCGGCCAGAGGCGAGAGTCCTGAAATGATGACAGAATGTTTATTCAGCTGTGCTCCTCTGAAAAGTCTGTGGAATTCCTCAGAAGCAGGTTTGGGAGGGATGAGAGCTTCAGGTTTACAAAACTTCTCAGGCGTGTTGAGATAAGACGGCCTGTCAAGGCCAGTTGGGGAGCCGAATGTCAGATAAACACGATTGTTTTGGGAACAGGCAGAACTTTAATGACATCTACCTTCAGTCTGTGTCTGTCCACTCGCTTCCGAAAATGTCCAAATTAAAATGACCAAACAAATGGAACGTGCCTGAAACAAATCCTCGAGATCTAATCCATCCAGCCAAAAGTCTGGGTTTTCGAGACACAAACCAAGCCATCATGTAAGGCAGGCAGCCTGACCAGGTCCAGATTAGCCGCCGACGTTTCCCTTTTATGTTGATAGGCCAGGAACTAGCCAAATCCAAAAAGCAGGAACCAGTTCTTATAAATCCAATTAAATATGTGTCCTTAAGATCCACAGATGTCAGCAGAGATAGACACGTCAGCAAGTCTTCCAAGTCGATGAGATATCCAGCTGTGTGCATGCCAACGGGGCAAATCGACTCGCCTACAGCCTGTCTTCTTGTTAAAGAAATGGGTAACACTTTATAATAACTACACCTTATTTAGCCTTATTTAAGCATTAATAAACATTTAATTAACATTGAAAACATCATTAATTAAGGATGATTCACACTTAATACACTATTAATTAACACACTTATTTAAATGCGTACTAATTGTTAAATAATGTTTGAATTCACTATCTATTAATCCTGCAATGCATCATTAATTAAGGCAGTTGCTAGTAGTTACTTAAGTGTATTTGTGAACCCTTCTAAAGTGAAGACTATTCATGCTTTATTGAGGTTTTGTTAATGTTTAATAAATCCTAAATAGCCACAAGTTATTTTTCACTTGGGGAAATCAGACAAAATGAATTCACTATCTATTAATCCTGCAATGCATCATTAATTAAGGCAGTTGCTAGTAGTTACTTAAGTGTATTTGTGAACCCTTCTAAAGTGAAGACTATTCATTCTTTATTAAGGTTTTGTTCATGTTGAATAAATCCTAAATAGCCAGAAGTTATTTTTCACTTGTGGAAATCAGACAAAAATCAAAGCAGGAGACGTTGAATACCAAAAACAGGTTTGTATTGACATTTTCTAAAAGTCAATAAAACATACATCTGTCAGTTAGATGTTCCCACCGCTAGTTAGAACGACTCCGTCACGTTTTGCAAAATAAAGAAACCGAGTAGGACTCGCTGCAGAAGAAGCCTGCAGTTTAACAAAACCGAACTACGTCCACATCGTGATGTCGTCAGCTTTCTCTTCGCTTGTGAAACTTTGTTCAGTCACATTCTGACGGTCATGAGCACTCGTTTGACTCGTTTTGAAGCGAAAACAACGCGCTTTGGAGACTAGCTTAGCTTTTAGCCTGCTATCGCTAACGCCTGCTGTTGGAGTGAGCGCTGCGTAACAACGACGTCACCACGCACGTTTTGTGTCACAGCTTTTTCTGTCCGGGCGGGTTGTTGAAGCAGCCGTTTCAACACGAACAGAAAAAGAAAAACGTCAGTGAAACGTTGTAAAATCCTATCATTTGATTTGTGACCAAAATGTTTTGCACGACCTTTCTTTGACACAATTTTTGCCACTTTAGTGACCTGCTACAGGTTGAGTGTTTCGCTGCGTAACAATGACGTCACCACGCACGTTTTGTGTCACAGCTTTTTCTGTCCGGGCGGGTTGTTGAAGCAGCCGCTTCAACACGAACAGAAAAAGAAAAACGTCAGTGAAACGTTGTAAAATCCTAGCATTTGATTTGTGACCAAAATGTTTTGCACTACAGTACTTTTCTTTGACACAATTTTTGCCACTTTAGTGACCTGCTACAGGTTGAGTGTTTCATCATGACCCAGGTTGGGTAAACATTTTAGATTTCCACAAGTGAAAAATAACTATTTAGGATTTATTCAACATTAACAAAACCTTAATAAAGAATGAATAGTCTTCACTTTAGAAGGGTTCACAAATACACTTAAGTAACTACTAGCAACTGCCTTAATTAATGATGCATTGCAGGATTAATAGATAGTGAATTCAAACATTATTTAACAATTAGGACGCATTTAATACATGTGGTGAAAGTACATTAATTTGTGCATTTACAAATATAGATAGCATAGTTAATTCATGAGTTATTAAGCATGAATAAACATTGAGTACGTAGGTTTTGGAACTCATTATTCTTTATGCATAAAGCGTTAATAAGTGTGTTAATTAATAGTGTATTAAGTGTGAATCATCCTTAATTAATGATGTTTTCAATGTTAATTAAATGTTTATTAATGCTTAAATAAGGCTAAATAAGGTGTAGTTATTATAAAGTGTTACCAAGAAATGTTATCAGTTGTGTTGAGGGACCAACTGACCAAAATTGAAGTCCATAGTTATGATTTGGAAGATTTTGTAGAAGAGAGGCTCTCAGACAGTTTCACAGACAAGACGAAGCAAAGCAAAGACAGAGAGGAGACGTCCGCCCTTGAGAAGAGCAAGTGTTGAATGCATGTTCTCTCTGTGCATGTGTGGGTTTTCTCCGGGTATTCTGGTTTCTTTCCACCGACCCAAAACATGCATGTCTGATTGGTAACTCTAAATTGTTCCTAGGTGTGAGTGAGAGTGAATGAATGGTTGTTTGTCTCATTTGTCTCTATGTGTCCTTGCGATGGACTGGAGACCTGTCCAGGTTGTACCCTGCGTCTCGTACAATAACTGCGGGATATGGGCACCAGTGGCCCAGTGAAACCCAAAGAAGAAGTGGGTATAGATGATGGATGGATTGATGGAAGTTGTAACGTGTTCTGCCTTGATTTGATTGATTGATTGATTGATTGATTGATTTGCATTGAAGGATGTTGTAAAATTCCAAAAGCAAATACAGTATAAAATGAATTCCTCTGTTGGTCTGACTTTCCCCAGGATGTCTCTGTATTTTGTTTGTAGTTGTGTCTCTCATTCTCTATAATGTTGTACATGACATTTCACAGACAGTAACTGACTAATCAACTGAGAAAGTAGAGAAGGAATCAATCAAAAGGAGTTCCCTAGTGAAAATCAAACAGGTCATTTGTTTAACAAATGCTTTGAACATTTCACTGACACAGGCTAATGCAGCACCACTATGACATAAAGAAATATGTACAATTTATCTGTGTTCTGTTACAACTAGTGAATATTTTGTATATTCAACATTTTGCACTATCATTTTATGACATAATCAGGCTCTACTGGCATTGAATTCCAATTAAAATGGCCACTTTATGGCTCTTATTATAAACTGAAACACAGGTTGCACAGGTAAAAAATGTCCATATTGATACATACTGATGTAATCAAAACAATAAATCAAGATGAAGCAGATGAAGATGTAACAGGAAGACAGTTTTAAATTCTGCAATTGTCTAAGACATGTAATGTTTGGCACACATCTCAAACCTGATTTAACCGAAATCTACTCGACATAAGCACAGGTATAATGTTCTCTTGTATAATCAAAGTCAAAGTTAATGTCTGCACACAAACATGGACAATAAAAATGCTTCTGATTGTACTGCACTAAAACCATAGATATACGGAAGGATCTGTGTTCGGATATTCCCAGAAATGGCCCGCAATGATCCTTAAAAAATCCCAAAATCTGGATACTTATCTTTGGCAGATCCAAAATAAATGTGGCTGTTATTCGTCAAGGGTCTGCCAAAGATAAGTATCCGGATTTTGGGATTTTGGGATCTTTTAAGGATCATTGCGGGCCATTTCCGGGAATATCCGGAAATATAAGTATAAGTATATGTCCTAATGGGTTTAAATGTCTTTAAAAACTTTGTGTTAAAGTGTTATGATTCAATTGAAAATGTTCACTTCAAAACGCGTTTCCTCTTTGAACTTTCAGACCCTGAAACTAGAAGATCTCCCAGCAACTCACCTCAGCTCAATAAACGTTTCAATTGCGTTCCCAATTCCCATTCCTTTTTCTACAAGAGAGGCCTTTATTTATTCCAGGAGGACCACTTATTCTAATGTTACCTGTTACCTTCCTACTCCCATATGGGAACTGTTGAGTTATCGGAGTGGGCAATCTAACCCGACAACTCTCCGGTGCTCTTGTACACTCACACACATGCAGATAAAAAGAAAGAAAGAAAAAAAAAACACATCTCCTTCTGTCCTATCTGGCAGAGTGATCTAATGCAGCAGCTCTCCTGCCGTCTGGCTACTACGGCCGGTAAACTAAAGCTGTGGCTTTGAATTACCCTCCTCTTTTCCCTGTCCTCTAACTTTTCTTTTCCTTTGACCGTCTTCTCTTGCCTTCTTTGCCCTTTCTGTCCTGCTACACAGTCTCACGCTTTAGGGAAGTGATCCATGTTATAGGACCTGCCCTTACAACAGAGAACTTTTAGTGTATGTGCTTTAGTGTATGTAGATATAAAGGGTAGAATGTTGCCAAAAAAGTGACAGACAATAATTTAAAAAAAGACAGACTAAATATCCCAACGTTTCTAAAACGAAATACAGAGAAGTGATTCTTTCTGAGCAGCATAAATCTTAAGTATATTAATTTCCATCCAAAGGTGCTGCCTTTAAAAAAAAAGTATTGTGCAATAGATGGTATAATGAAGTATAATTTGCTTGGAATGAAAACCTCACTCTGTAACTAGATTTTGGTCTTCCTGTGAAGAGGACAGCAGCAGAATGTGTTGACAATCAGGACATCATCATCATCATGATCGTACATATATAGCGCAGGAGTTCCACAAGAGTGTGTGCTCAGTCCTTTGCTTATTTTCTGCCAACAAGCCACTGTACTTCTAAATTTAGCTCAAAGAAGCTCAAGTTTGTGGATGACACAATAATGATGGAACTCATCATTACTAATGATAAAACATCTTACACCGTTGAGGTGGAATAGTCAGACACCATCCACATGGGAAAGCTGTCATTAAATAGTGCTCTTCCTTATAAATGCAGCAATGTTTCTAAAACTGTTTTCATTCATATAGAAAATAGCCCAAATACTGTAGTACCAATGCCAGGCCTGTACGCTGGCAATTTTTTTTATTTTTTAAATGGACCAGATGCTCCAAAATGTGAACACGTGTTAGGATCTGTGGGACTGTCTCTTTCTGCTTGACATTTTTGGGATT
>JBBPBX010064184.1:0-14127 GCA_038048925.1 Garcialebias charrua | reverse complement strand
GGTGCCCCAAACCCTGACACCCCCCCATACCAGCCCCAGTGCCCCACAAGGCCATATCCTAGACTCCAATGTCATGGTCTGTCTGTTTGTTTTTAATTCAGCTTTCTGTTTTGTTCAGTCTTTTGTGCTTAATCTAATCTTCATATTTATGTTTAATTCAGCTTCCTGTGTTCTGTCTGTTTGTGCTTAATTCAGCTTTCTGTTTTGTTCAGTCTTTTGTGCTTAATCTAGTCTTCATGTTTATGTTTAATTCAGCTTCCTGTGTTCTGTCTGTTTATGCTTAATTCAGCTTTCTGTTTTGTTTCAGTCTTTTGTGTTTAATATAGTCTTCATGTTTGTTTAATTCAGCTTATTGTGTTCTGTCTGCTTGTGTTTAGTTCAGCTCTGTGTTTCTGCCCCTGTCTCACCTGTGTCTAGTTGTAATCATCACAGGTGGATGTCATGTGTAATCAGTGTGTCTGTGTATAAATTCAGCTCCTCTCAGTCTTGTCATTGTCTCGGGTTTGTCCTTCCAAGGTGTTGTGTTCTGCTCTTCCTCCGTGTTTCCTTGAGTGTTTAGTAAGTACCTCTTCAGTTTAGTTCAGTTTAATCCAGTTTAGTTTAGTTTAATAGTTTTTGCTGCCCTGCCAGCCTTTGTTTTGTTTAAATTTTGTTGTAAATAAACACTTTAAAGCTCCACTGACATGTTCTTTTCACTTTTCAAAAAATGGCACAACATATATAAATATTAAGATAGACCTCTGACCGTTTTTGCTAAAATAATGTTAAATGAATGACAATTTCTCTCAAAATAGTTTAAAATTAGCGCCGTTTTTTTAGACCGTAAATCCGGATCTTCCGGTCACGTGAGCATTCCTGTTTCTGACGTCACGTCCGTAAATTTCGCCAGCGCACCTAAAAACACTCTATTTTCATCTAAAAACTACTTTTGAGTGCATAAAAATGATCGGAAACGTGTGTTTATATGCTTAACTTGCTAACTGTAGTGAAAAAACACATGAAAACTCAGTATTTTTTTCGTTTTTTCCAAAAATTCGCAACCCGGAAGTCCGTTCGTAAATTTCGCCAGCGCACCTAAAAACACTCTATTTTCATCTAAAAACTACTTTTGAGTGCATAAAAATGATCGGAAACGTGTGTTTATATGCTTAACTTGCTAACTGTAGTGAAAAAACACATGAAAACTCAGTATTTTTGTCGTTTGAGCAGAGTTCAGTATCGGACGTGACGTCAGAAACGGGAATGCTGACACGTGACCGGAAGATCCGGATTTACGGTCTAAAAAAACGGCGCTAATTTTAAACTATTTTGAGAGAAATTTTCATTCATTTAACATTATTTTAGCAAAAACGGTCAGAGGTCTATCTTAATATTTATATATGTTGTGCCATTTTTTGAAAAGTCAAAAGATCATGTCAGGGGAGCTTTAAAATTTCCCCTGAGTGTTCATCGTCCTCCTCCTGCATTTGGGTTCTACACTCCTTCCGAACCTAACAGAAACCCGAGACCATCTACTGAACCCAGCAGGAGAATGGCTGGACTTCAAACCAGACCCAAGGGTGAGATGATTACCCTGTTTGAATTTCTTGCCTGTGAGACTGACAAGACTGCCCTGCGAGAGAAGGAGAGACAAGAGCGAGTGGAAGTGAAGCCTGTCATCCGGTGTGGGGGTTTCCGGACCAAACCCGTCCAGAGACGAGGTAACCGCAAACCCAAGGTAGAAGTCCTGCCATCTCCTCTTCTGGTCAAGGAGGAGGAACAAAGGTTTCAGCTCCGGGGGAGCCGCCTGGCTATTAAGCCAGCTTCTTCCTCCACCCCGCCGACTTAAGGCCTTGTAATACTCGGCACGACGGCCTGTCGGACGTCTTTTACCCCCCGTTGAGTGAGCAAACATTGCGCAACTTTTGGCCGCACTCCCGCTGTGATCCCCCGGTGACAGCGCGTCGTGTACATAGCCCCCAAGCAGAACTCCGAGAAGCCGACGATGCGGCTCGCAGCGTGTGATTGGTTCAAAGTTTGTGGGCGTTTTTTGTTTTTGCTTTGACAGACACATGGATAGTTTTGAAGAGAACTTGTCTGTGTGTGCGCGCGCACGCAAACCGTGCGCCTCAGCACACTTTGCGCATTGCACCCAACACACACACACACACAACAATACATATATATATATATATATATATATATATATATATATATATATATTACGCGCGCGCACACAAAAGCATGCGCGCCTGCATGCACCCTTTAAAAGAAAGCAAACTCCGCTGTTATACAACAAGCCGTGGTGGTCTAGTGGTTAACACGTTGCGCTGCAACACCAAAGGACGTGAGTTCGAATCATAGTTGAGTTTTTTTTTTTATGATTTGGTTGACTATAATATTCTTTTATTATTGTTCAAAGCTCAGAATTTATGGTTTTGTGTGAGAAATCATTTAATATCTTATATATTTTTTTATATATGTGATTGCTATTTGAATTGATTGTTAATTTTGTTTGAAGAAGGGGCAGAAATAATGAGATTTTTTTCTTCTTCTGCCTCCTTTCATTTCATGTATTGTTTTGTTTTATAATGTGGTTTTGTAAATAATTTTCTTGTGTTTTTACAATTTGAAATGAATAAATTCAATAAAAAAAATAAAAAAAGTTGGAAGAGGGAGGGAAGAGGGAGGGATTTATTATAATTTATCCCCCACGTCTTGCCAAGTATAAACACTCAATGCGGTCGGTGACACACACGCAATTGCATCATCGCTGGGTTCACTCAACGGGGGGTAAAAGACGTGGGACACTAGTATAAACCTAGCTTTATTGCTTGCCGCACCTGCAGTGGTCTGAAGATGACGTTGAGCTGGAGGACGATCTCTGGTGTGCTCCTGTCCTCAGCTCACGCCGCCGACGCAGCAGGAAAAAGCGGCAAAGTAAGGTCGGAACCACAGACTACCAGCACCATCCATCTCCACCTCGTCTCGCCACTGTACCACGTTGCCCATCCCCACCTCGCTCTTCGCCTGACTGCCCCCGCTCTTCTGAGGAACGGACAGATCTCTTCATGACCCCAGGGGTCTCTGTTGGACTGGAACCTGAGTTCACTGTGGCTGTACAACAGCTTCAGAGAGTTTTTGATTCTACGGTCTCCAACCCTGACCCTCAGTATAGATATAACTCCTGCTTAATTATGGAAGGTCTATTAACATCAAGACCTGCTCTACGACAGAGCCCTGACTTCACACAGATGCTAGAATTAGTCAGGACTCTTAAGACTGGTTATATGGATTATAAGAACCTCACTAACTCTTTTTCTCTCTGTGTTTCTGCTGAGTCTCCAGCGTCTCTAGAGGACGCTATGTCTCATGTGTCTCCAGCATCTCTTGTGTCTACAGCATCTCCAGAGGGCGCTATTTCATCCTTGCCTCCAGTACCTCCACCATCAGCTGCAGCATCTCTGACTTGTCCATCGCCTGTTGCAGCTCTGTGTTCTCACCGCCGCAGAAGGAGAGGTCAATGTGGGAACCAAGTCCTCTCTCTGCCTGTTTCTCTAGTCCTTTCACCTGTTCCAGTTCTTCTGGTCTCGACGCCCAATCCGGCTCCTCTGGTCTCGCCACCCGATCTGGCTTTTCTGGTCTCACCGCCTGCAGACCTCTCACCGGACTCGCCGCCTGCAGACCTCTCGCCGGACTCGCCGCTTGCAAACCTCACGTTGGACTCATCGGCAGATTCGACTGCTGCAGACTCCTCGACGCCCGACTCCTCGACGCCCGACTCCTCATCGCCCGACTCGCCTGTAGCAGTGACCGACCCAGCGCCAGACTCGCCTGCAACAGAGACCGACTCTTCGACGCCTGCAGTGACGACTCAGCGCCCGACTCGCCTTCGGCAGAGACAGACTGTTTGACGCCTGCGGCAGAGACAGACTCTTCGACGCCTGCGGCCGACTCCTCGACGCCTGGGCCGACTCCTCGACGCCTGCGGCCGACTCCTCAATGCCTGCGGCCGACTCCTCGACGCCTGCGGCTGACTCCTCGACGCCTGCGGCCGACTCCTCAACGCTTGCAGCCGACTCCTCTGCTCCTGTGGTCTCTTCCGACGACGACTCTTTGCCATCTGCAACCCCCGAGGTCTCATCTTCGACGTCTGCCTCTGTGTCACCGTTTGCAGCCCCCCGTGTCACCTTGGTGCCAGTCGCTGCTCCCCAGGTCCCCGTGTTGCCTCTTGTGGTTCCTGATGATGGTCGGCCTCCCGGTCGTCCTCCTGACCTGGCTCCTGGTGATGGATAGCCTCCCGGTCGTCCTCCTGACCTAGCTCCTGGTGATGGATTACCTCCCGGTCGTCCTCCTGACCTGTCTCCTTGTGAGGGACGGCCTCCCGGTCGTCCTCCTGACCTGGCTCCTGGTGATGGATGGCCTCCCGGTCATCCTCCTGACCTGGCTCCTGGGGATGGACGGCCTCCCAGTCATCCGCCTGACCTGGCTCCTGGTGATGGACGGCCTTCTGGCCACCCCTTTACCTTCTGGTGTTTTTTTTTGTTTGCGTTTGGTCTTTGTGTTTAGTTCCCAGGTCTAGTCCTGTCGGTTTTTGTTTAGATTATTCTTGCACTCCGTCCTTGTGTTTTCCCCCGTCCTCCCACCCCGTTCTGTGTTTCTTGTGTATTTTGGGGTCTTGAGGGACGTCGGGTGCCGTCCCTTGAGGGGGAGGTTATGTCATGGTCTGTCTGTTTGTGCTTAATTCAGCTTTCTGTTTTGTTCAGTCTTTTGGGCTTAATCTAGTCTTCATGTTTATGTTTAATTCAGCTTCCTGTGTTCTGTCTGTGCTTAATTCAGCTTTCTGTTTTGTTTCAGTCTTTTGTGTTCAATATAGTCTTCATGTTTGTTTAATTCAGCTTATTGTGTTCTGTCTGCTTTCCAGTTTAGTTTAGCTTAATAGTTTTTGCTACCCTCCCAGCCTTTGTTTCGTTTTAATTTTGTTGTAAATAAACACTTTAAAATTTTCCCTGAGTGTTCATCGTCCGCCTCCTGCATTTGGGTTCTACACTCCTTCCGAAGCTAACACCCACCCTCACTATGTAACTGAGCTGATCAAAAAATGCCAGAGAGATTGATCCGATGTGTCGGCAGATGCTGTTTCAAGACTAATATGGTCTAACAGAAGATTTTTATACTGATTAATGCTAAAATTATTTTTATTTTTCCAATTCAGGAGTATAGTTTTCTTTGCGATGCATAAGGCAATGAAAATCATGCGGAATGTATTATTTTCTAGTGTAACATCTTCAAAGATACCCAATAAGCAAACAGTTGGAGAGAGTGGAATATTACATTTCAGACATTTAGACAAGTCTTCACAAACCTGGACCCAGGCAGTAGCATTTCTAACATCCTTCTACCAATATACCCACTGTCCCTCCTCTGGACATGTCCAAACCATCTCAGTCTGGCCTCCCTAACTTTATCTCCCAGTTGTTCAACATGTGCTGTAAAGATCTCATTCCTAATCTTATCCATCCTTGTCACTCCTAAGGAGAACCTCAACATCTTCATTTCTGCTACTTCCAGTTCTTTCTCCTGCAATTTTGTTCATGTCTCTGTCTACAGACCATACAACATAGCTGATCTCACTACTCTTTTGTAAATCTTTCCTTCAAATGTTGCTGCCACCCTTTTGTCACAAGTCACTTTAATGCATTCTCCATCCTGCCTGGACTAGCATCACTTCTTCACCACATTCCCCATTTTCCTGAACAGTGGACCCTAAGTCATGCACCTGTATGTGGCATCTGCTCCTTGTAGCCTCACTGTTCCACCTGCAGTCATGCATGTACTCAACAACAACCTTGATGGGGCATCATCACATCAAGTCTTTGATAGATTGTTTTAAGCACACAACACTTTTTTCTTTTTACACAGTTCATATAAAGAGAATGAGAGAACACAAGTATGCTAATAATTGTTGTTAGAAGCCCATTTCAAAAAGATGTTTTTCAGCCAATAGAAGAACACAGTGGCAGAATACCTAAACACACTCACACACACACACATACTTTTCAGACTGAAGAAGTGTTTTGAATAAAATATGAAACATTTTAACCAAGAAAAATCCGTCCAGAGGACCTGACTCAACCTTGTTAAAGGTAAACAGAGAGCTTCTCCTTACAGCTCAGCTCCTTCTTCACCACAACGGACTGGAACAGAGTCCACTTATTCTGCAGATGCTGCACTGGGATCAGTAAAGCTCAATCTTATCTGATCTCTCAATACATCTGTCAGTCTCACGCACCATTCGTCCCTCACTCGTAACCCAAACCCCGAGATACTTAAACTCCTCCACTTGAGGCAGAACCTCTCCCTCGACCAGAAGAGAGCAATACACCCTTTTCCGACTGAGGACCATGGAGACTCAGATTTGTTTTCTGCTTAATGCATTAAAATACACAAATAAATAAACTAATCCTTTGTTCATTTTACAGAAAAGAGCTGTACAAATTATTATGAAAAAAAACTATAGATTTCCGTCGACTACTTTATTTTATCAACTGAAAATTCTGAAGTTCTATGATTTGGTTAATTATAACATTTTGTTGCTTATGTATAAGGCACATAAAGGCATGTTGCCTGTCAATATTCAAACAGATTTTGTTAAAAGAGAGAGTGTATATTTTCTTAAAGGAATTGAGATGTTTGTGAAACCTTATTTTAGTAGTAGTTTGAAGGAACGAGCCACAATAATTCAGGGAATAGGATTGTAGAATGGTTTGGAAGATACCGTAAAAAATGCCAGATCACTGTATACATTTAAGAGACTGATAAAGATGAGTTTCTTGGAAGAATATGGAAATCGTTAATATATATCTACTTAATTTGTTGTCTGATTTGATAAAGATGTTTGAGTTTTTATGTTTTTAATTTAGCTAGATTGTTATTGTCTTTGTGAATTACATTTTTTATATAATTTGATTTACATTAGAATTAAGTAAAAAGGGGCAGTTTTCATAAGACTAGTTCTTCTTCTGCCACCTTTCATTTGATTTTATTTGTGGTACAATGTATGTGGTATACTGTATCCGGTTTTATTGTGAAAGGGTGCAGGGGTTGTTTCCGGGTTTACGAAGATTAAAGACGTTCTCTGAGTTGCTCTACAAAGTGTCGTTCGAATCCTTGTGTAAAAACACGACATGGTGTCAGAAGTGGATCGACAGTAAGAGCTAAACGTCGGGGGACAACGGTAGACAGTTTGGTGAGCGAAAAAAAGCGCTAAAGACACAGAAGAATGTCTGAAGAAGAAGCGGGAGCTAGCGCGGGAGCTAACGCAGCAGCTACGCAGCCTCGCATTCAACTGCACCAGCAACAGGCTGTCAACAGCTACAATGCTAATGGCAATTTACCCCCAAACGCCACGTTTACCATCCAGCCCCCCGAGCCATTTGATTTCTCCAAACCACAGCAATGGGAGAAGTGGATAAGGAGGTTTGAAAGGTTCCGTCTTGCTAGCAACCTACATCAAAGCTCAGAAGCTAACCAGGTAAATACGCTCATCTACTGCATGGGGGATGAAGCAGATGATATCCTACGGGGACAGGCTTTATCGGACATGCAAAGACAGCAATACCTGGCAGTAAGAGACACCCTAGATACATATTTTGTGCCTAGGAAAAACACAATTTATGAGAGGGCTCGGTTCAATCAGAGAATACAACAAGTAAATGAAACAGTTGACTCGTTTGTCACTGCGTTGTATGCTTTGGCTGAAAACTGCAGTTATGGAGCACTGCATGATGAGTTAATAAGAGATCGCCTCGTCGTGGGACTGAGGGACACCAGCTTAGCTGAGAGACTTCAACTGGACAAAGATTTGACTCTGGAGAAAGCTGTTAACCAGGCCCGGCAGTCAGAAACCATCAAAAGACAACAGACGGACATCAGAGGGGACAACAAGTTGGAAATAGATGCTGTGTTTGCCAAAAATAGGAAACAAAAGCGTCCAACAACAAAGCCCCACAGCCAACCAAAATATTTTAATAAGGACAAATCACCAAATGAAAGATCGTGCTACAGGTGTGGAAAGACACCCGCACATGGAAAATTTCAATGCCCAGCAAAGGATGTAACCTGTCACTCATGTGGTAAAAGAGGACACTACAGTAAGGTGTGTAAATCTGTTAAATCTGTGCATGTTGTTGAAACAGAGAAAAGTAATGACATACCTGTGTTCCTTGGTTCTGTGGATGCAGGGTCAGATCCCTGGTATGCAGACCTTACTATCAGAAACCACAATGTTAGGTTTAAGATTGACACTGGAGCAGATGTATCGGTTATTCCAGCCCAGTTGTTTTACTGTATAAACCAAAATGTGACAGAGTTGAGCATGCCAGATAGACCTTTGTTAGGACCAGGTGGTACTCCGCTAGATGTGTTGGGTATGTACAAAGAGACATTATGTAAAGGTGAACGGCAGATAGAAGAAAATGTGTATGTTATCAAAGATCTGCAGATGGCACTGTTAAGCAGGCCCGCAAGTGTCAAGTTAAATCTTGTGTGTAGAGCAGACAGCATAGACATTAATGGGTTAAAAGACAGTTACCCAAAACTGTGCCAGGGTTTGGGTTTAATGCAACAACCATACACTATTAAGTTGAAACCCAATGCAGTACCTTTCTCCCTGGCCACACCAAGAAGGATCCCCATCCCTCTAATGGACAAGGTTAAGCGGGAGCTGAATAACATGGAATCCATGGGCGTAATCAGCAGAGTTGAGGAACCAACAGAATGGTGTGCAGGTATAGTCCCAGTACCAAAATCAAATGACTCTGTTCGCATTTGTGTAGACCTCACTCACCTAAATGAAGCTGTTTGCAGAGAGAAGTTCATCCTTCCTTCAGTTGAACAGACACTGGGATCACTGGCAGGAGCTAAAGTGTTTAGTAAGCTGGACGCAAACAGAGGCTTCTGGCAGGTTCCATTGTCTCCTGAGTCAGCGCACTACACAACATTCATCACCCCTTTTGGCCGCTTCCACTTCAACCGTCTTCCTTTTGGAATAGCCTCTGCACCTGAGCATTTCCAGCGAAAAATGTCACTGATCCTTAATGGACTACCTGGAGTGGTCTGTCACATGGATGACATCCTCATTTGGGGACAGGACCAGCAGGAACATGATGCTCGTCTACACACCGTGCTCAATAAACTGCAAGAAGCTGGTGTCACATTAAACCTAGATAAATGTGACCTAAGCAAAAAGGAAGTAAAGTTCCTCGGACACATTTTGTCTGCAGCAGGAGTCCAGCCGGACCCAGACAAAATAAAAGCAGTTTTAGCAATGAAAGAGCCAACAAATGTCAGTGAAGTGCGCAGCTTTCTTGGTATGGTCAACCAGTTGGGCAAATTCATCCCAGGCCTGGCTGAAAAGGATAAGCCCCTAAGAGACTTGCTCTCAAAGAAAAATCAGTGGGTTTGGAGCTGTGCACAACAAACCGCATTTGATCAGCTGAAAAGAGAACTAACATCAACATCGGTTCTTGCACTCTACGACCCTAACAAAGACTTAAAACTGTCTGCAGATGCCTCATCTTATGGTCTGGGAGCAGTTCTGTTTCAAGAAGAGAGAGGGCAGTGGAGACCTGTGGCTTACGCATCTCGCTCTTTAACAGAGACGGAGCAGAGATATGCACAGGTGGAGAAGGAGGCCCTGGGACTAACATGGGGATGTGAAAGATTTAGAGATTTCCTCATCGGGAGACACTTCTCCTTAGAGACTGATCACAAGCCACTCATCAGCCTGCTAGGACAACAGGCACTAACAGAACTTCCACCCAGGATCCAGCGGTTCAGAATGAGACTGATGAGGTACAGTTACACCATCACACACACCCCAGGCAAGGCACTTCTAACAGCAGACACACTGTCACGTGCACCAGTTAATCAGGACCCTGATTTTAAGAACACAGCTGAACTACTAGAGGACACAAACATCTATGTGGATGAAATTATAAAGAGCATGCCTGCTAGCTCTATGTACCTCACACAGCTAAAAGCACAGCTAAAAAGTGACAGCATTTGCTCAGAAGTCATGTCATTTTGTCAAAGTGGCTGGCCAGAGTACAACCATCTCAAGGGCCCAATAAAAGCTTATTGGCCACACAGAGACACTTTAACAGTGTATAATGAGTTGTTGCTAAAAGACACCAGACTAGTGATTCCTTCTGCCATGCGTGGTTCCGTTCTCTCAGCCCTACATGAGGGACACCAAGGTATGTCCAGATGCAGAGAGAGAGCAAGAGAGACAGTGTGGTGGCCTGGCCTGAGTGGTCAAATAAATGAACTTGTGAAAAACTGCACAATATGCATTAAAGAGCGTCCCAACCCAGTGGAACCATTAATGCCAAGTGAACTCCCAGAAAGACCGTGGCAGAAAATTGGAGCAGACCTTTTTACATTCAACAGCAACAACTATATACTTCTGGTGGACTACTACTCCAAGTTTGTGGAAATAGCAAAACTGTCATCCACAAGATCTGAAGACGTCATAGTACACCTAAAGTCAATCTTTTCCAGACATGGGATTCCAGAGCTTTTCTACAGTGACAATGGACCTCAGTTCTCGAGCCAGTCCTTCAAAACCTTTGCAGCAGCTTATGGCTTCAAACACACAACAAGCAGCCCAAGGTTTGCACAAAGTAACGGAGAGGCTGAGCGGTATGTTCAAACTGTGAAAAACTTGCTTAAAAAGGCAGAAGACCCATATCTAGCACTACTGGCTTACAGAGTGACCCCACTGGCTAATGGATATAGCCCGGCGCAACTATTAATCAGTGGTGTCAAAAGTATTCACATTCATTACTCAAGTAGAAGTATAGATACTGGGATTTAAAATTACTTCTGTAGAAGTAGAAGTATCAACTCTAGCTTTTTACTCAAGTAAAAGTAAAAAAGTACTGGTTTCAAAACTACTTAAAAGTATAAAAGTAAAAGTAGCGTAAGAAAAAGCAACAACAAAGACAAATGCTTAGGCCGCACCACACATACTATTGTATACAACCCCACCTCCCCCACAAAAATCATTTTTTTAGACTAGATTATATTATATTGTTAATGTTGAAAAACTAGGGGTGCACTAAAGTCAAAAGTCAAAGTCAACTTTATTGTCAGATCTGCAATATGTACTGTACAGGACATACACAGGACCGAAATTGCGTTTCTCTCAGTCCCTCGGTGCAACAGTAAACATCTAAACATTGAAACACTGAAACATATAATAATAGACATAAGCATAAAATAGTAAAACTAACACTGTCCACTAAGCTACCTGTCTTAACTGCATATATGCCCATTGAAAATAGACACATTTAAATGCAAATTTAAATATATTAAAATAACCATACTGTATGTTTATGTTTATGTTTATTAAATTTGTTCATTTTTTTTACAAAAGAAACAATACAAGACAATCTCATAAATGATTGTGTACAAAATGTAAAAAAATGAAAGGTAGCAGAAAGAAGAATAAATCTTATTATATCTGCCCCTTACTTCCAACAATCAGATTAAACAACAATAATCAACCATGTAAACAATAATAATCTTCAACCAACTTTTTCCAACAATCAGATTAAACAATAATAATCTTCAGCCAACAGTACAAAATGACTAACTCTTTCTAATTTTCTAACTAATACAATACACATTACGCTATTTCATATATATTTTTTAACACATTTGTTTTGATCAATTTTTTAAATGTAAACATTGACTTGGCATTTTTAACTACATTCTCCAAGCCATTCCATAATCTAATTCCCTGAATTGAGGTAGAACGTCCCTTCAAACTAGTTCTGAATTGTGGTTTTACAAACAACTCTGTCCCCTTAAGATTATAACAACTTTGTCTTTTAACAAAGTGCATTTGGATATTTAAAGGTAATGTATTATTTTGAGCTCTATACATAACTGATAAAATATTATAGTCTACCAAATCATGGAACTTCAATAACTTTAGTTGATAAAATAATGTACTTGATGGATGACGTTAATGCTTTCTAGTGATAATTCTTACGGCTCTTTTCTGTAATACAAAAATAGGCTTTGTGATTGTTTTACACGCATTCCCCCAAACATCAATACAATAGATTAAGTGTGGAACAATGATTGTGTTATACAACAAATACAGAGCTTTATCATTCAATAGGTCTCTGACTTTGTACAGTACTGCAATCGATTTAGCTATTTTTATTCTTACAGAATTTATGTGTTGTTTCCATGTCAGTTTGTCATCAATGATAACACCCAAAAACTTCACCTCACTCACTCTACAAATCTCAACATCCTCAATTTTGAGTGGAACATCAACAGTTTTCTTTTTATTACCGAATATCATGTATAGGGGTATTATTGAGCATTTGCCTGCAGTGTGAACGTAGTCTATGAAGTAAAACTTTGTTAAGTTCAGTGAAAACTCTGACAGAAAGAAAATATGTTTTAAATCTGAATAAAAAAGAGAAACAATGTTAGCAAGCAAACCCAGAGCATGTAGCTAGTTCCATGGCTAGTACCTCCTAACCATAGAAAACATTATACAACATTAGTATGTTACTAGGTCACTAGAAGTCAGTAATCAACTGACTGATTTAAAAAAAAAAACTTTCAGCTTACCTCAATACATGTATTAGGCATGTAACGAGATCTCGTTGTACGAGATCTCGCGATATTAAACTCCCGCGATATCTCTCGTTGAGAGGTAACGTTGTCTCGCGAGACGCTAATGCTAGCGCTAGCAGAGCCCCTAGCAAGTCAGCGTCACGGACAGCATGGCTTCGCCGGACGAAGTTGCTATAGAAGACGCCCCAACTACTGATGGAGGGCATAATGTTTATTATATCTATGATGGAGGGTCCCGGTGCCGCAGACGCTGCCCCGGATGTAAAAAGGCACACGCGTAAACACCGGCGTGACCGGTGTTGCCAGATAGAGTCCCACCCACCCAAAGCACTCTTTACCCGCAAAAGTGAGAAGGAAAATCGCGGTGAACCGCCCAATCTGGCAACACTGGTGAGTGACGGCTGCGATATTTATGTTCAATTTTTGGAAAGTCCTGCGTGAATATCTATATTCTACAAAAAAAAAAACGGCAAAATGAAAGAAAAGTAACGAGGCTATTTTTAAAAAGTAAGGAGTAGAAAGTACCAGTAATTGCGTGAAAATGTAAGAAGTAGAAGTATAAAGTAGGCTGAAAAATAATTACTTTACTAAAGTATAGATAACTAAAATTTGTACTTAAGTAAAGTAACAAAGTATTTATACTTCGTTACTTGACACCTCTGCTATTAATGGGAAGGAGACTTCGCACACCTGTTCCCCAGCTTCCTTCTTTGCTCGTGCCCAGTCTGCCCAACAAAACTACACTGAAGAAGAAGGAAGAGGAGAGGAGGTTGAAAGACTGTGCAGTGTATAACAGGAGACATCGTGTGAGAGAACTTCCTCCACTCTCACCAGGACAACCAGTATGGATTACAGACACAAAGTGTGAAGGGACTGTTATTTCATCCCACTCCACACCTCGTTCATACGTTGTGGAGAGCCCTTCAGGAGCCATCAGGAGAAATAGGCGCTTCCTGCAGCCATTGCCAGAAATCACACCTAAGGTTCAGGTCCCGGATTCACCGATCATAACAACAGAAGAGGCCCGGGCCACATTGAACCAACCAGTTTCAACAACTCTGACTTCAAAGACAGCTGACCAAAGTCCTGTCAAGACTAGATGTGGCAGGGTTGTCATAAAGCCACAAAGACTGAACTTGTAAAAGTGAATTGGGTGTGAAGAGAAAAAAAAAGGAGTGTGTTCTGTTATTAGCTTGAAAAAAAAAAAAGAGGTGTTCTGTTATTTGCTTGAAAACAAAAAGGAGTTATGTAAATCGAAAAACAAAAAGCGTTTTCCCTATATGTGGTAGTTACCCTGTCATATATGTTTTGTTTCTCAAAGAAAGGAGGATGTGGTACAATGTATGTGGTATACTGTATCCGGTTTTATTGTGAAAGGGTGCGGGGGTTGTTTCCGGGTTTACGAAGATTAAAGACGTTCTCTGAGTTGCTCTACAAAGTGTCGTTCGAATCCTTGTGTAAAAACACAACATTATTTACATTTTT
>JBBPBX010064183.1:0-15544 GCA_038048925.1 Garcialebias charrua | reverse complement strand
TATATATATATATATTATGTCTTTGGTAATCATGCAATTATATTTTCACTCAAATTAAGAAAAAAGCTACTTTTAGTATACCTTCTACATAAACTGAAGTTCACTTCAATAGCACATGTTAAACTAGAGTATGTGATAAAACATGGATAATGTATTACCAAAATTGATCTGAATTCATAATGCTGAAAACAAAACCCCTCTAACTTCATTTTAGAAGAACCTCTTGGGTAGTGCATGCAGTTACTTTGCATGGGATTGCTTCAGTCCACCAGCCTAATCCCCCAACACAGCATGCACTGAACCTCACAACAATAATACCATGGTGCTGAAATCTATTAAAAAGACAGTTTGTCCTAGTAGCTCCATTTAACTATGATTAAAAAAAAGAATTTGTGGATCAGAGGAGAATGTGTGATTGAATCCATGAGTGCATATAAACTGAAATGAAGTAATAAAATAATTATAATGAAAACAGTAGTGGCTACAGTCTATGATATATTTATTCATATTTTATCTATGTTTTTTCTTTACATTGCCTGAAAACAAAGCTATGTTAAGCAACATATAGCATTCATCAAGGCGTTGGGAACATTATCTGATATGTTGGTTCATATTGACATGCTAGCTGAATGTTGTTATTTTGATCAACATATTAGGCCAAAATAAAGATTCATGGTTGTCATCAGTATCTACAAGAGTCCAGTAACATTATGATAGTGTTGCCAGGTGTTATGATAAACTTGACACTTACTGAATTAACCAATTTCAGAATAAACTTACAGTAAAATATTCTTTCTTATTCTTTTTTATTCTTTTAGCTGCTCTCATCTTCAGGGGTTGCCACAGCAAACTACTTTGTAACTTGCACAAATACTTGGTGATTGTTTTTATGCCAGATGGATGTCCTTCCTGACAAAACCACAGTCCACCGAGCTACCATAGCCCTCTGTGTAGAGCGGAGAGCTGCCTTCCAGGCCACCCAGGGGAGCAGATGGGGGGTTAAGAGCCTTGCTTAGGGGTCCAGGGTGGGGCAAGTGAGGGTTGAGGCAGGTGTGGGTGCTTCACCTATCCCACTCACATTTTGATTTTGTCGATCCGAGGAGTAAAACCGATGACCTTTTGATCACAGTTCCACCTTCTCTATGCTCTGAGCCACCGCTCCCCCATAGAATACCCTACCATGTATTCAACTATAAATGTCTATATATAGACATAAAGATTACAATATGTTTATATCTACATGTATGTATTGCTATAGAGATAAATTAATATCTACATCAAATAAATGTTACTGTTTTTTTTTTTTTACATTTCTCTTTTCACACTGAAATAAAAAAAATATCTAAGAGTGGGGATGCAACCAATGGGAGGGAAATTTAGAAAAAAAAGAAAAAAATTGGAGCCAACAAAACTAAACTGCAAAAGCATAAATTACTTCAAACAAGCTTGCAGGGTAAATGAGCTTTACAGGAACACACCAGAGGAACTAAACAAACGATATCAAGAAACAAAACCTAATAATTTAGTTACAGGCTCAGGGGCTGACAAAGTACAAGTTGCAACAATTAAAAACAATCAAAGGAAAACATAAAAAGTAAAATCTGACACTAGAGACTTTAACCAAGAATTGGAGCTCATGAACACCAAATCCTTAGATCTGGTTAGTTTTTTAAAACGTTTTAACATTCTTTTTTAGAAAATGCATCACTGATGTTGGAGTTACTCCAACTTTTGCACATTTAGTTTATTTTTTCCCCATTTGTGTCTATGTACATCAAATAGACCATTATTTATGATCTTCAATACACTTTCTGCCTACACACTCTATTTTGATACATTCATGTCAGAAAAAAAAAAAAAAGATAGCAGGTACAACGATTGTAAACAGTGATGGCTTCAAAAAAGTTTTGTGCAGAATTTCACCACCGACACCAGCTGACAAGGCAATGCATTGAAAGTAACAAGGACTAACACCAATAAATATGTGCATGCAGAAACACTGACACACACATAAACACGTAATCAAGCTGTGCATCCTGCTCTAATCCAGGCTGAATGGAGCCTGTAATACAGCAACTCATCCCTTGTGGTAGACCTCAGTTTGTCTTTTATCTCCCAGGGAGTGTTTACTTCCAGTAATTAGTTAATTCATCACCCTAATGGGCACAACCCCCTCCACTAAATAACTTCTTTTTTTTTCTTGAAGCTGGCTCACAGTCCTGGCACAGCACCCTGGAAAGAAGGTGAGACTCTTCCTAAGCACAATGCCAAGGAGGGCAGGATGTCCAATATGTTAACATTAGTTAAAAGAAGGCCATTCATCAAACACACTGCACAGGGGAACGCTGTAAGTTAGACATGAAATAAGTAGAAATACAGGTATAGTATTTCTGTAGCGATTATGACCTACTTGATTGAATACAAGATTGTCTTCAAGTGTTTCATTGTTTGTATTTGCTGCTCTGTGAAATATGTTGAACTTGTCTCTACTGACTTTAAGAATGTGTGCATTTTACATTTTCTCTTGGAGTTTTTCCTTGTTGTGACACATGCAAATACTTTGATGTGATGGATTGAGGATTTATTCCCTGGGATTGATTGCTTAAGCATGTTACGTACGGTACAAGAGAAGGTTACGTTTCCCTCCATGTTACCGTATAAGCTTTTTTTACTTTGTTAATTTCTTCAGCACAAGATCAACAGGATCAGAATAAAACAGGAAAGACCCTGAAAAACAGCTACAAACAGAGAAAAAAAAAGAGAGAGCAAAAACTATTTTTTTTTTTTAACTATTCCGAGCAGTGTAGACAGGATCTATTGCTAATGATTGATTTTATGACACTGACAGACTCAGTGTGAGTTAGGACAACTCGGAGCACTCACGTTTTAATGGAAGTCAGTAAAATCAGATAATAACTCTCTATTTCCTCCCCTTTAGAAAGTTCTGCTCAGTGCATCAGAGTGAACAAAAGTGGGATGTACAGACCTTCAGACATTCATGGGAAGAGATTATACGAGAGAGTGTATTAACAAAACACTGTTGGGGAATCGCACTGATGAAAGATTGGTTAGTTGATGGGTCCAGCAGAACTGCCTTCACATTCACTAACCTGTCTTGCTGTACCAGCATAGACTGAAGTCAAAAGCCTTGTCCTGTTCACAAGGGAATCAATGAATAACCTGGAGACCTTTTTGATCACCACTCACCTCCCTGAGAGTGCCATTGTGCTCTGTTCCTCTTCATTAGGATAAACCTTAATGGACATTTTTGCAGACATCTGTACTTGCAGAGAGATGTGGACTGGGTAAAAGAGGCCATGAAGCTGTGGATGGATGTCTTCTTTTGTCACTTACCAGTATACACAATGGGTCCAATCCTCTGAAAAAGAAAGCGGTTCTCTTTTTATATTTGGTGTCAAAAATGAAAAAAAAAAAAAAAAGGAAGAAGACGACAAAGAAGATATTACGAAGAACAAGATCACGAAGAAGGAGAAGTACAAGAGGAACAAGAACAAGAAGATTTTAGATTTTTAACAAAGCTTTATTTACACAATAAGTTAACATAACAGTGTTAAAAAAGGTGATCAGGACAAGTAAGTAAGTAAGTAAGTAAGTAAACTTTATTTATATAGCACCTTTCACAGATATAAAATCACAAAGTGCTTTACAAAAGAAATACACATAATAAAATCATACTAAAATCATACTAAAATCATACACTCTTAAAACATGCTATACAAAAAGGTTACACATGATAAACTCTAAAATCGATAAGTACAATTAACCATAAGCCTGTTTAAAAAGATAAGTCTTAAGACTTCTCTTAAATGCATCAGTCGACTCGGAGCTGCGCATTGTTAGAGGGAGAGCGTTCCAGAGCCTCGGTGCCACCACCTGAAATGCTCTATCACCACGGGTTTTAAAATGGGTTCTAGGGACCGACAGCAGTAGCTGATTAGAAGACCTCAGAGTTCTAGACTGACAGAGTGGCTTCAAAAGCTTAAAATAAAATATGGTAACACTTTATAATAACTACACCTTATTTAGCCTTATTTAAGCATTAATAAACATTTAATTAACATTGAAAACATCATTAATTAAGGATGATTCACACTTAATACACTATTAATTAACACACTTATTAACGCTTTATGCATAAAGAATAATGAGTTCCAAAACCTACGTACTCAATGTTTATTCATGCTTAATAACTCATGAATTAACTATGCTATCTATATTTGTAAATGCACAAATTAATGTACTTTCACCACATGTATTAAATGCGTCCTAATTGTTAAATAATGTTTGAATTCACTATCTATTAATCCTGCAATGCATCATTAATTAAGGCAGTTGCTAGTAGTTACTTAAGTGTATTTGTGAACCCTTCTAAAGTGAAGACTATTCATTCTTTATTAAGGTTTTGTTAATGTTGAATAAATCCTAAATAGCCAAGTTATTTTTCACTTGTGGAAATCTAAAATGTTTACCCAACCTGGGTCATGATGAAACACTCAACCTGTAGCAGGTCACTAAAGTGGCAAAAATTGTGTCAAAGAAAAGTAGTGCAAAAGTCACAAATCAAATGATAGGATTTTACAACGTTTCACTGACGTTTTTCTTTTTCTGTTCGTGTTGAAGCGGCTGCTTCAACAACCCGCCCGGACAGAAAAAGCTGTGACACAAAACGTGCGTGGTGACGTCGTTGTTACGCAGCGAAACACTCAACCTGTAGCAGGTCACTAAAGTGGCAAAAATGGTGTCAAAGAAAAGTAGTGCAAAACATTTTGGTCACAAATCAAATGATAGGATTTTACAACGTTTCACTGACGTTTTTCTTTTTCTGTTCGTGTTGAAACGGCTGCTTCAACAACCCGCCCGGACAGAAAAAGCTGTGACACAAAACGTGCGTGGTGACGTCGTTGTTACGCAGCGCTCACTCCAACAGCAGGCGTTAGCGATAGCAGGCTAAAAGCTAAGCTAGTCTCCAAAGCGCGTTGTTTTCGCTTCAAAACGAGTCAAACGAGTGCTCATGACCGTCAGAATGTGACTGAACAAAGTTTCACAAGCGAAGAGAAAGCTGACGACATCACGATGTGGACGTAGTTCGGTTTTGTTAAACTGCAGGCTTCTTCTGCAGCGAGTCCTACTCGGTTTCTTTATTTTGCAAAACGTGACGGAGTCGTTCTAACTAGCGGTGGGAACATCTAACTGACAGATGTATGTTTTATTGACTTTTAGAAAATGTCAATACAAACCTGTTTTTGGTATTCAACGTCTCCTGCTTTGATTTTTGTCTGATTTCCACAAGTGAAAAATAACTTCTGGCTATTTAGGATTTATTCAACATGAACAAAACCTTAATAAAGAATGAATAGTCTTCACTTTAGAAGGGTTCACAAATACACTTAAGTAACTACTAGCAACTGCCTTAATTAATGATGCATTGCAGGATTAATAGATAGTGAATTCATTTTGTCTGATTTCCCCAAGTGAAAAATAACTTGTGGCTATTTAGGATTTATTAAACATTAACAAAACCTTAATAAAGCATGAATAGTCTTCACTTTAGAAGGGTTCACAAATACACTTAAGTAACTACTAGCAACTGCCTTAATTAATGATGCATTGCAGGATTAATAGATAGTGAATTCAAACATTATTTAACAATTAGTACGCATTTAAATAAGTGTGTTAATTAATAGTGTATTAAGTGTGAATCATCCTTAATTAATGATGTTTTCAATGTTAATTAAATGTTTATTAATGCTTAAATAAGGCTAAATAAGGTGTAGTTATTATAAAGTGTTACCTAAAATATTTACATGAGGAGCTTGTTGAATTGTAGTTCTACCCGATCAGAAATAGTGTATAAAATCTTCTTAAATCCCCACAGTCTCACAAGATTCTCCAAGTGTCCAGTGTCTCTGTGGAAGCAAATCTACAACACCAGTCTGGCCTTGACGTTGCACTTCCACAGAGCCACGAATTCAAGTTGAGGTCCAGCCTGCAGTCTGTCCCTGTGAGACAAGTACGGTAAACAGCCATTTTTGCTTTGGCCACTAAAAAGTTTAAAGATTGGGATTTAAACTTAGCGGCTTTGCTGTAATGTACTCCTTTAATAAAACCAGATTTGGTGAAAACTGTGTCAGAAAGGCTAAAGATCCTCATCATTAGATTAAACAGCCGTCAGCCGTACACATTCTGTAAAAACATGAAAAAACACTCTCAGACAGACTGCAAAAAGGACGCTCGTTTAAAACCTCAGGATTGATGACCGACAAAAAATAATTTGCTGCAATTGCGTCATGAAGGATCCTCCATTGAAGATCGCCAGTCCCTTTTTTTTGTCGAAGGCTTGTAAAGTGTCCCCCACTAGGGCTTCTGACCTCTGAGCTTGTCGTCCCACACGCTGGCAGCTCTGTTGTGCAGAGTTCTCTTGTTTAGGATCTTAACATAGGTCTTATAAAGTACTTTTGGACCCGTTCTGCACAAGTTCATCTTTGGGTCTGTGTTGCAGAGTAGCAGGACCACTGAAGAACAAGAAGAACCTAAGGTACAATTTAGATCAAACCCAAACACTGAACTAGAGCTAAAATAATAATAAATAAAAAACTGTCCATCATCCAGCCAGCCATCCATTATCTTCCATTTATAGAGCTTTGGAGCAGACGTCACTGTGTGGGCGGGTGTCGGGGGCGTGTCGGGGCGTTCCCGTTTCGACCGCCATGTTTGTTGCCCTCAGAAAAAATAAAAGAAATTCAGGAGATTTCTTCCGTCACGGTTCTGAAAAGCAGGCAAAATAAAGTGGACTGTATCCTAATAAGCTTCTCCCAGGTGAGAAAAAAAAACTACATGGAAAAAATCGGTATAATTGGAAATGTTGCCCGTTTGAAATAAATAAATAAATGGAGCAGAGACCTGGAGTAATCCTTGCCTCCACTGACATTCCCTTCACAGTCATTTTAGCAGACCTGTGTCAGTGTTTACACCACAAATAATTTTTATAATTACAATTCACTGGGAGAGCTGGTCCAATCTATGAACAGCTGGGTAGATGATTTGGACATTTTTAAAGCCCCCAGATTGTAAATACGTTGAAGGTACGTTGTTTTTGGCTCCTAATTGTACATAAATTATTAATTTACATTTCTTTCAGAATCAAACAACCTTCTGTATGCTAGGAGTATTAAAAACTGAGAAGACTTTATTTTTAAAGTATGTTTTTTAACTAAATTACAAGGGTCCAAGTTGAAAATTACCTTATTTTTAATGACTTGAGCATGTCTAATAACATGTAGACTTCAAATCTTGATTAGATTACTATAATCACTATATACAGTATATGTATTAAGATGCATATATATATATATATATATATTATACATTGTCTTTTCATTCACCATTTTAATGGTGTTGTTCACAGGTTCTGCTCTGACTCTGAGCCACCAGAACACCGTGGGTCATGCTGAGTAACAGTGTGTCTACACACAGAAATAAAATGGTGTGTGAATCATCAAAACACCTACATTAAAATACAGCTAGCAGTAAAAAAAATCTTAAAGTTAAAGCATGTGGTTTCATCATAAACACCAACTCCTGAACTTGGAGCATCTTCTGATGGACTCGGTGTGATCGCTGCTGCCTGGAGGAAGTTCCCTCACAGATACAAGACATGCAGCATCCAGCAGCTGGAGGCAGGAGATGAAGTTTACCTGCAGAAGCATCACCCACTCTGCACAGGTGCATCATCAAACCACTGTGACCGTGTGTGGACCACACAGACATGGCTGGACGTCTACAGAAAGCATGAAGCTTCCTAAAGATATTTCTCAGAGCTTGTACTTCAAGGGAGACATAATTATGTAAAACATGCTGTTGACTTATATTTGCACATTTTTGTGTGTTTTCTATAAAATGTATTAACTCACACGTTCATCACATTTACTGGAAATGTTTAATTACATCAAATGTTTACTTCAAAATGGATCTGTTTCATTTCAAATTCAAACAATGACAACAATACGGCAAAGCAATGAAGTCCTGTATAGTACAGTACCTGACTTTTTTTGTGTCACCTCTAAGAAATTCTTTGTCTAGCTGTTTTTTATTCAGCTCTGACCTGAGCTCCCTGTTTTCCTGTAAGAGACGATTAATTTCTGCTCTTCTTTGTTCGCACAACTGACATTCTGTTTGTCGCCTTTTTGCTGCTGGTTCATCTTCCTCCTCCCCATCTGCAGCGACAGCTATGATGTCCTCTCGTGGGGTTTCCACCGCAGACTCCACAACTTGCTCATGCTCCTCTTCAGCAGCCTCCATCACCTGTTGGTGCTCATCTCCTGCTGCCTCCACCACTGGTTGTTGCACATCTCCTGCTGCCTCCATCACTGGTTGTTGCACATCTCCTGCAGCCTCCACCACTTGTTGTTGCACATCTCCTGCAGCCTCCATCACTTGTTGTTGCACATCTCCTGCAGCCTCCATCACTGGTTGTTGCACATCTCCTGCAGCCTCCACCACTTGTTGTTGCACATCTCCTGCTGCCTCCATCACTGTTGTTGCACATCTCCTGCAGCCTCCACCACTTGTTGTTGCACATCTCCTGCAGCCTCCACCACTTGTTGTTGCACATCTCCTGCTGCCTCCATCACTGGTTGTTGCACATCTCCTGCAGCCTCCATCACTTGTTGTTGCACATCTCCTGCTGCCTCCATCACTGGTTGTTGCACATCTCCTGCAGCCTCCACCACTTGTTGTTGCACATCTCCTGCTGCCTCCATCACTGTTGTTGCACATCTCCTGCAGCCTCCACCACTTGTTGTTGCACATCTCCTGCTGCCTCCATCACTGTTGTTGCACATCTCCTGCAGCCTCCACCACTTGTTGTTGCACATCTCCTGCTGCCTCCATCACTGGTTGTTGCACATCTCCTGCTGCCTCCATCACTGGTTGTTGCACATCTCCTGCAGCCTCCACCACTTGTTGTTGCACATCTCCTGCTGCCTCCATCACTGGTTGTTGCACATCTCCTGCAGCCTCCACCACTTGTTGTTGCACATCTCCTGCTGCCTCCATCACTGGTTGTTGCACATCTCCTGCTGCCTCCATCACTGGTTGTTGCACATCTCCTGCAGCCTCCACCACTTGTTGTTGCACATCTCCTGCTGCCTCCATCACTGGTTGTTGCACATCTCCTGCAGCCTCCACTGCTTGTTGATTTTGCCAAGTGCAGTGTTGGAGCCCAGTCGGGATTTGACTCATCCATCTCATAAGAAGATTTGCCTTGAAGAGAACGCAGATCAGTAATATAATTATTGCCAGAAAACATTACTGTCATCCATCTAGTATATTATTTTTTTAGTTGAAATTACTGAAGTTCCATTAGTAGATTACCTTATTTTAATGGTGATGTATAAATGTCATAACAATGTACTACCCTTAAATATTCAGACACATTTTGTTAAAAGATGAAGTGCTTTAATGTGTAATATGTTGAAATTTGAAAATTGAGATGAGTTACTCATTTTTTGTTACTTATAGATTATTCTTTGAATAGATTGTTTGGAAAAGGGGCAGATATAATAAGATAGTTTCTTCTTTCTGCTGCCTTTCATTTTATATTTTCTTTTTTTTGTCTTTGTTGGGTATTTATTTTGATAAAATGAATAAAGAAATAAATTAATAATAAAAAACAATATGCTACAGTCAATGTGACAACACAATCAACTTTAAACAGTTTATTTTAAAATAACACAGATGTCCGACCTAAACTTGGTTGACCCACTATGCACTGAACTCGACCAAAACATGATACACCTTGACAAAATGGCACAACTCCAGTAAACTGATTTAAAATACTCACCTGAATGGAAATGTCTGGAACAAACAAGCATGTATCTTGTGATGGTGGAGAACGTTACATCAGGACGTCTCACTGCTGATATCCATGCCTCCTTTTTGTTATGGCCGACACAAGCTCGCCCTCGCGTTGTTTCCAGGTAGGGAAACTATAAAACGAGAGTCCGTTTTCTATTTTTTTACCTTTTCTGTCGTGTGAACGGACATTGCATCCTATTACACAGCAATTTAGGACCATTGCTAAGCTGTTGAAACCTGATTCGAACAAAATACGAGCAAGGCAGGAAAAATGGCGGATCGAAAAAAACTACAAAAAAAACTACCCACAATGCTGTGCGCGGTGGACCAGTGACGTCACGCTCCAAAGCTCTATTCCAAAGTCAGGTCGTGGGGGCAGCAGTTTGAGCAGGGAGGCCCAGACATATCTTTTCACAGCCACTTCTTCCAGCTCTTCTGGGAGGACACACAAGGCATTCTCATAACTCTCCAGCGTGTGGGGTCTCATCCTAAAAGACTTTATCAACAAAATAAAACAAGCTGGCACGCACGCACGCACGCACGCACGCACGCACGCACGCACACACACACACACACACACACACACACACAGGTTTGTTTTACTATCTTTGTGGGGCCATTGCATTGACTTCCATTCATTTTTCATTCATTTCTATAGCCTAACCCTGACCTTTACCCTAAACCTAACCATTACCAATGCATACCTAAACCTAACCTTAACACATCCTCAATTCACACCTTAGTCCTAAACCTAACCCCTAACCCACCAACGGGACTTCTTCTTATGGGGCCCGGGCTTTGGGCCCCATAAGAACCAGTTGGGCCTCACAATTTGGTAAAACTCAGAAAACTGGGCCTTACAACGTAGCATAAACAAGGACACACACACACACACACACACACACTGTATATATATAATCATAGCAAGCCATCTTATCTTGAACTTAGTCTCTGATGTCAGCAGAAGGCCTACATCACAGCTATAAATTGCAGCATGCTCAGGTGTCACAATGTTATTCTGGAAATTACAATAATAATAAATAAAAATAAATAAACAAATATTCTAACATGCATAAAAAGTCTAAAACAGTGTTTGACCTGTGTTTGACCTGTGTTTGACCACAGAAAATCTAAAACAGCTTTGGTTTACCTTGACCTTGTAACCTGCATCATGAAAGACCTCACTCACCCAGCACACTCACTCTTTGCCCCACTCCCCTCAGGACGGAGGTTGAGGAGCATCAAATGTAGAACCACTAGACTGAGGAACAGCTTCTACCCTGAGGCTGTTAGACTCATGAATAAATAAATAATAAGAATAATCACTGCAAAATATCACATCATGCTGATGCTGATCTGTTTTCTTGTTGCTGTGTTCATCTGTGACCATCTGCTCATACAGACTCATGTTCGTGCTGCTGTTTATAATGATGTTTTTCTACTACATTAGGGCTTAGTGTATTACTAGTTGATGTTTTTCTTAGTTAATCCTAGATGTTATTACTGTTTTTCTCTTGCATTTGTTGTTGGATGTAACTGGGACCCTGTGTACATAATCTCGTTTTCATCACATGTACCACATGCGGTGCAAATGACAATAAAGACTCTCTGACTCTCTGACTNNNNCCCCCCATTGCTACATTATCTAGATATATCTGACTAGAGTAGCAGATCCTCAGAAAGTTCAATGTTTTTACTCTGGCTTTGAGTATAACTCTCATTTTTATGTGTTTACGAGTAACTGTATGTATTGTTGTCTTTATTCTTAGTTGTTTGAAACACTAAAATCTAACTGCCCTAACGGTGTTTCATAAATACAGCTATTTTAATGTACAGCTCTAAAGGAGTGTTGCAAATTTATACAGTAAAAGCAAAATGTTAGCAGTTTTCTATTAGCAAAACATTTGCAAATCAAATATATATGGTCATCGTTAGAAAATGTGTCTGTTGAATCAAAAAACGCAGTACAGTTGTAAAAAACACAATAGCTGCTGTGTTTTAGGAACAGAAATGCCTCATAGCTATTGTCATGTGAGTTTTGCATCCAGCAAAGAGTTGCTCTCACTAGTCAAACTCCTGTGTGGCACAGTGATGATTTACATTAGGCAGTTCATTAGCAAGCAACTGGGTGACAGGCAAACTCATTTTAGGGACATGTGGCTTCTCTAGTTTTAACACTTATAATAAGGACATTACTAAATGTAAAGGTGTTTCAGCTGGATGATTATTTTTCAGTTTACCACTGAAGGTTTTACAAGAGGGAATTAAGCCATTTTTAAATGTTTTATCATATGTTTGAATTGTCCCTATATATAACCATGTTTCCATCTAGTTTCATTTCGAATTTTGAGCTAATTTTTGAAATATCGCAAAAATGTAAATACAAATTAATGCGTATCAGAAGTGTTTCCATTAACTGGCTTGAAGCGCATCAACCAGGCCACGCAAAGCGGCATTACGTCAGACGTCAGCGTCATTACGTCAGACGTCAGCGTTACGCATGTCTACAGTAAACAGGAAGTAGCGGTTGAAAACAGAACCCGACCACACATCTCGTCAAAATGTAGAGAATATTTCAGGTACGTGTTGCTATCGGGCAAGTTGTATTTATTCTGTCATGCCAACTAGTTTTAGCGATGTTACAGCGGAAACAGCTGATCAGTCACATGACGTGAATGTTCGCTACGGCAGAAATGAGTCGGCAAATCTGTTTCCATCTGTCGTTTTGCGCATCAGCTCTCTTTCGAAACCCCCAAAAACCACCCCAAGCGAGCGTATCAACTTTTGAGCGAATTAGAGGAAGTTAACGCAAATTTTGCCGTTTCCATTCAGCTTTTCTGATGCGATGCTTCAAAATGCGCATCAAGAAACCTTGATGGAAACACGGCTTATGAGTGAGAGTGTGAATGGTTGTTTGTCTTTATGTGTCCCTGTGATGGACTGGAGACCTGTACAGGGTGTCCCTTGCCTCTTGCACAGTGACCGCTGGACATGGGCACCGGTGACCCCCGCGACCTAAAAAGGAAGAAGCGGGTAAAGATATTGGATGTTTATAAAGTGTATGAAAAGGAAAACGAAACACAAGTAAACCAATGAGGTCTGAACAGAATCATGTAAACAAGTGTTATCAATACAGTTTTAATGATGCGTAAATACTAGGCATGTAACGAGATCTCGTTGTACGAGATCTCGCGATATTAAACTCCCGCGATATCTCTCGTTGAGAGGTAACGTTGTCTCGCGAGATGCTAATGCTAGCGCTAGCAGAGCCCCTAGCAAGTCAGCGTCACGGACAGCATGGCTTCGCCGGATGAAGTTGCTATAGAAGACGCCCCAACTACTGATGGAGGGTCCCGGTGCCGCCCGCAGACGCCTCTACATTGATGGAGGGTCCCGGCGCTGCCGACGCTGCCCCGAATGTAAAGACACGCGTGTAAACACCGGTGTGACCGGTGTTGCCAGATAGAGTCCCACCCACCCAAAGCACTCTTTACCCGCAAAAGTCAGAAGGAAAATCGCGGTGAACCGCCCAATCTGGCAACACTGGTGAGTGACGGCTGCAGATTCAGCGCTGATGCGGATATTTATGTTCAATTTTTGGAAAGTCCTGCGTGAATATCTATTTTTTTTAACAAAGTTGAACGTTCTAAGGTCTAAGGAGATTCAATCAGTAAAATGAAGACATCAGTTGGGTTTGTAATACATGTTAAAACAGAATAAAAGCCTTTTTGCGGCATAAAACCGATCTTTGAAGTTTTCTTGAACTAATGTTAAAATCTCGTCTCGTTCTCGCGAGATCTGTGATTTTCTCGTCTCGTCTCGTCTCGTGAGTTTTGTGTATCGTTACACCCCTAGTAAATACTCATTGACCAGCTTTATCCTGTTTATTGGATGTGGCGTCTATCCTTGTAGACAATGAATGGCAGTTTCTGAATATCATCAATATATTTGTTTCAAATCTATTTGCTTAATGAACTAAAAAAATCACGGCTAGTTGAAGAAAAAAAGACTAATTATGGATTAAAGCCAATTGTACTAATAAACAGACAGGTGAGAAAATGGTATAAGACATGACCACAGTATCTTGACTTTATTTTCCTTTTATCATTTTTTGTTTTGTTTTACTGAAGTCAAAACAAACAAACTGACTAACATACAGTACAGTACATGTATCTGATAAAACTTTATAGTCTAGAATAGGGATGGGGCAGATCCGATCCAGTATCGGTATCGGTATCCGATACCAGCAGAATGTAAGTATCGGGTATCGGAACCAACCTGCCGATATTTCCGATACTTTCTAGATGTCAGAGAGCACATATATTTCACCATACTCTGTGACTTCTGTCTTAACATTGTTACTTAGCGGTATATTAGTGTTCAATTATAGATTAAATCTGTATCTGTTGATAAAATTCAACAAGAATTACAACTCATATAGTGCCAGAATTAAAAATAAGACTAGAAAATGGGGAGTAGAATGTGATGATTTCCCATAATGCTTAGCAGTATTTTAGACTAGTGTTCCTTGCACCATGAGTCAGAAGGACGTCTGTGGAAGAGACCTGCCTCTTCTTGTATGCCATTTGTTTGTGAATTACTGTAGTGAGGCTCAGAGTGTCTTCTTTGGGTTTACCTCACACAAGTCCGAGTTTTGTGCAACATACGTGCTCTCCCTTCAAGAACTTAATTATTACAGCCTCCTATGCTTGAACACCGATATCGGATCGGAAAAGTATCGGTATCGGTCGATACTCAGTTGTTATGTATCGGTATCGGATCGGAAGTGAGAAATGTGGATCGGTGCATCCCTAGTCTAGAAAGTTCATGCTCAATAATCCAGGTACCAAATCCAATAATTCTCAGTCAGGTCATCTGGACAGTTTATTTTTTTATAGAAACTTTAAACAGTAGTCTGTTTTATGTCTATGTCAATAATCTATATTTCTGGTAAAATATGTAAAACTGCAAGTCACAATAAAGCCTTATGTTAAGTTTATTGCATCCCTTAAATACAAAAAAATGAGACTCCTTGTATGAATATAAACTAGAGTTTTTGTAGTTTTATGTTAAATAAATATGTTCATGGCATTGCCATTGTAAACACAAAATGCAGATGCATAGTATTTCAATGAGTTAATTGCAGTTTAGGTGGTATTATCAAAAAGGCGTTCAATACAAGATCAACTGGACTTTATTTGTTGCAAAAGACGTTTCGACCCCTATCCAGGGGGCTTTTTCAATTCACTGAAACCAAAATATGAGCATGTGGAGTTATAACAGTCTAAAGAAATCACGCACCATCATGATTTTATCATGTCCTGGACGACTGAGAATCTTCACCAGCATTTAGGTGGTATTTGTATACTTTAGATTTTATAATAATAATAATAATACTTTATTTATAAAGCCATTTAAAACAACCACAGCTGTAAAAAAGTGTTGTACACATAAAATCAAGAACATTTAAACACATAAAAAATAAAACAGTTGTTAAAACATTAAGATCAATAAAAACAATAAAAACAATGCAGAACAAATTCAGTCTGTGCTAAAAGCCAGGGAGTAAAAATGTGTTTTTAGAAGAGTTTTAAAACTAGACAGTGAAGGAGCTTGTCTTTTAAACCTGAATATTTAAAATATGTACAGTAAGAACAAAATCAGTTGA
>JBBPBX010064180.1:0-20326 GCA_038048925.1 Garcialebias charrua | reverse complement strand
AACAGTCTGATGTGGAAACAGTTAAATTTGAAAACAGTCTGATGTGAAAACTGTCTAATGTGAAAACAGTCTGATGTAAAAACAGTCTGATGTGGAAACAGTCTAATGTGAAAACAGTCTAATGTGGAAACAGTCTAATGTGAAAACAGTCTAATTTGAAAACAGTCTAATGTGAAAACAGTCAGATGTGAAAACAGTCTGATGTAAAAACAGTCTGATATGGAAACAGTCTAATGTGGAAACAGTCTAATGTGGAAACAGTCTGATGTAAAAACAGTCTGATGTGAAAACTGTCTGATGTGGAAATAGTCTGATGTGAAAACTGTCTGATGCGGAAACAGTCTAATGTGGAAACTGTCTGATGTGAAAACAGTCTGATGTGAAAACATTCTGATGTGTAAACAGTCTGATGTGGAAACAGTCTAATGTGAAAACAGTCTGATGTGAAAACAGTTTAATGTGAAAACAGTCTGATGTAAAAACAGTCTGATGTGGAAACAGTCTAATGTAAAAACAGTCTGATGTGGAAACAGTCTAATGTAAAAACAGTCTGATGTAAAAACAGTCTAATGTGAAAACAGGCTGATGTGGAAACAGTCTAATGTAAAAACAGTCTGATGTGGAAACAGTCTAATGTGAAAACAGTCTGATGTAAAAACAGTCTAATGTAAAAACAGTTTGATGTGAAAACAGTCTGATGTAAAAACAGTCTGATGTGGAAACAGTCTAATGTAAAAACAGTCTGATGTAAAAACAGTCTAATGTAAAAACAGTTTGATGTGAAAACAGTCTGATGTAAAAACAGTCTGATGTGGAAACA
This sequence comes from Garcialebias charrua, assembly GCA_038048925.1. Lineage (NCBI taxonomy): Eukaryota > Metazoa > Chordata > Actinopteri > Cyprinodontiformes > Rivulidae > Garcialebias > Garcialebias charrua. The sequence goes on along the minus strand of JBBPBX010064180.1, from coordinate 19,506 downwards.
GTCTAATGTGAAAACAGTCTAATGTGGAAACAGTCTGATGTAAAAACAGTCTGATGTGGAAACAGTCTAATGTGAAAACAGTCTAATTTGAAAACAGTCTAATGTGAAAACAGTCAGATGTGAAAACAGTCTGATGTAAAAACAGTCTGATGTGAAAACAGTCTGATGTGGAAATAGTCTGATGTGAAAACTGTCTGATGCGGAAACAGTCTAATGTGGAAACTGTCTGATGTGAAAACAGTCTGATGTGAAAACATTCTGATGTGGAAACAGGCTGATGTGGAAACAGTCTAATGTGAAAACAGTCTGATGTGAAAACAGTTTAATGTGAAAAGAGTCTGATGTGAAAACAGGCTGATGTGGAAACAGGCTGATGTGAAAACAGTTTAATGTGAAAAGAGTCTGATGTAAAAACAGTCTAATGTGAAAACAGTCTGATGTGGAAACAGTCTGATGTGAAAACAGTCTGATGTGAAAACTGTCTGATGTGGAAACAGTCTGATGTGAAAACAGTCTGATGTGAAAACTGTCTGATGTGGAAACAGTCAGATGTGGAAACAGTCTAATGTGGAAACTGTCTGATGTGGAAACTGTCTGATGTGAAAACAGTCTAATGTGAAAACAGTCAGATGTGGAAACAGTCTAATGTGGAAACTGTCTGATGTGGAAACAGTCAGATGTGAAATCAGTCTGATGTGAAAACAGTCTGATGTGGAAACTGTCTGATGTGGAAACAGTCAGATGTGGAAACAGTCTAATGTGGAAACTGTCTGATGTGGAAACAGTCAGATGTGGAAACAGTCAGATGTGGAAACAGTCTAATGTGGAAACTGTCTGATGTGAAAACAGTCTGATGTGGAAACAGTCTGATGTGGAAACAAGTCTGATGTGAAAACAGTTTAATGTGAAAACAGTCTAATGTGAAAACAGTCAGATGTGGAAACTGTCTAATGTGGAAACTGTCTGATGTGGAAACAGTCAGATGTGAAATCAGTCTGATGTGAAAACAGTCTGATGTGGAAACTGTCTGATGTGGAAACAGTCAGATGTGGAAACAGTCTAATGTGGAAACTGTCTGATGTGGAAACAGTCTGATGTGGAAACAGTCAGATGTGGAAACAGTCTAATGTGGAAACTGTCTGATGTGAAAACGGTCTGATGTGGAAACAGTCTGATGTGGAAACAAGTCTGATGTGAAAACAGTTTAATGTGAAAAGAGTCTGATGTGAAAACAATCTTATGTGAAAACAGTCTGATGTGAAAACGGTCTGATGTGGAAACAGGCTGATGTGAAAACAGTCTAATGTGAAAACAGTCTAATGTGAAAACAGTCAGATGTGAAAACAGTCTGATGTGGAAACAGTTTAATTTGAAAACCGTCTGATGTGAAAACTGTCTGATGTGAAAACCGTCTGATGTGAAAACAGGCTGATGTGAAAACAGGCTGATGTGAAAACAGGCTGATGTGAAAACAGTCTGATGTGAAAACGGTCTGATGTGGAAACAGGCTGATGTGAAAACAGTCTAATGTGAAAACAGTCTAATGTGAAAACAGTCTGATGTGAAATTGGTCTGATGTGGAAACAGGCTGATGTGAAAACAGTCTAATGTGAAAACAGTCTAATGTGAAAACAGTCAGATGTGAAAACAGTCTGATGTGGAAACAGTTTAATTTGAAAACAGTTTGATGTGAAAACAGTCTAATGTGAAAACAGGCTGATGTGGAAACAGTCTGATGTGAAAACAGTCTAATGTGAAAACAGTCTAATTTGAAAACAGTCTAATGTGAAAACAGTCAGATGTGAAAACAGTCTGATGTGGAAACAGTTTAATTTGAAAACAGTCTGATGTGAAAACTGTCTAATGTGAAAACAGTCTGATGTAAAAACAGTCTGATGTGGAAACAGTCTAATGTGAAAACAGTCTAATGTGGAAACAGTCTAATGTGAAAACAGTCTAATTTGAAAACAGTCTAATGTGAAAACAGTCAGATGTGAAAACAGTCTGATGTAAAAACAGTCTGATGTGAAAACCGTCTGATGTGAAAACAGGCTGATGTGAAAACAGTCTAATGTGAAAACAGTCTAATGTGAAAACAGTCAGATGTGAAAACCGTCTGATGTGAAAACAGGCTGATGTGAAAACAGGCTGATGTGAAAACAGTCTGATGTGAAAACGGTCTGATGTGGAAACAGGCTGATGTGAAAACAGTCTAATGTGAAAACAGTCTAATGTGAAAACAGTCTGATGTGAAAATGGTCTGATGTGGAAACAGGCTGATGTGAAAACAGTCTAATGTGAAAACAGTCTAATGTGAAAACAGTCAGATGTGAAAACAGTCTGATGTGGAAACAGTTTAATTTGAAAACAGTTTGATGTGAAAACAGTCTAATGTGAAAACAGGCTGATGTGGAAACAGTCTGATGTGAAAACAGTCTAATGTGAAAACAGTCTAATTTGAAAACAGTCTAATGTGAAAACAGTCAGATGTGAAAACAGTCTGATGTGGAAACAGTTTAATTTGAAAACAGTCTGATGTGAAAACTGTCTAATGTGAAAACAGTCTGATGTAAAAACAGTCTGATGTGGAAACAGTCTAATGTGAAAACAGTCTAATGTGGAAACAGTCTAATGTGAAAACAGTCTAATTTGAAAACAGTCTAATGTGAAAACAGTCAGATGTGAAAACAGTCTGATGTAAAAACAGTCTGATGTGGAAACAGTCTAATGTGAAAACAGTCTAATGTGGAAACAGTCTGATGTAAAAACAGTCTGATGTGGAAACAGTCTAATGTGAAAACAGTCTAATTTGAAAACAGTCTAATGTGAAAACAGTCAGATGTGAAAACAGTCTGATGTAAAAACAGTCTGATGTGAAAACAGTCTGATGTGGAAATAGTCTGATGTGAAAACTGTCTGATGCGGACAGTCTAATGTGGAAACTGTCTGATGTGAAAACAGTCTGATGTGAAAACATTCTGATGTGTAAACAGTCTGATGTGGAAACAGTCTAATGTGAAAACAGTCTGATGTGAAAACAGTTTAATGTGAAAACAGTCTGATGTAAAAACAGTCTGATGTGGAAACAGTCTAATGTAAAAACAGTCTGATGTAAAAACAGTCTGATGTAAAAACAGTCTAATGTGGAAACAGTCTAATGTGAAAACAGTCTGATGTGAAAACTGTCTAATGTGAAAACAGTCTGATGTAAAAACAGTCTGATGTGGAAACAGTCTAATGTGAAAACAGTCTAATGTGGAAACAGTCTAATGTGAAAACAGTCTAATTTGAAAACAGTCTAATGTGAAAACAGTCAGATGTGGAAACAGTCTAATGTGGAAACTGTCTGATGTGGAAACAGTCAGATGTGGAAACAGTCAGATGTGGAAACAGTCTAATGTGGAAACTGTCTGATGTGAAAACAGTCTGATGTGGAAACAGTCTGATGTGAAAACAGTCTGATGTGAAAACAGTCTGATGTGATAAAAGGCTAATGTGAAAACAGTCAGATGTGAAAACAGTCTGATGTGGAAACAGTTTAATTTGAAAACAGTCTGATGTGAAAACAGTCTGATGTGAAAACCGTCTGATGTGAAAACAGTCTGATGTGAAAACCGTCTGATGTGAAAACAGGCTGATGTGAAAACAGGCTGATGTGAAAACAGGCTGATGTGAAAACAGTCTGATGTGAAAACGGTCTGATGTGGAAACAGGCTGTTGTGAAAACAGTCTAATGTGAAAACAGTCTAATGTGAAAACAGTCTGATGTGAAAACGGTCTGATGTGGAAACAGGCTGATGTGAAAACAGTCTAATGTGAAAACAGTCTAATGTGAAAACAGTCTAATTTGAAAACAGTCTAATGTGAAAACAGTCAGATGTGAAAACAGTCTGATGTGGAAACAGTTTAATTTGAAAACAGTCTGATGTGAAAACTGTCTGATATGAAAACAGGCTGATGTGGAAACAGTCTGATGTAAAAACAGTCTGATGTGAAAACAGTCTGATGTAAAAACAGTCTGATGTGAAAACAGTCTGATGTAAAAACAGTCTGATGTGAAAAAAGGCTAATGTGAAAACAGTCAGATGTGAAAACAGTCTGATGTGGAAACAGTTTAATTTGAAAACAGTCTGATGTGAAAACAGTCTGATGTGAAAACAGTCTGATGTGAAAACAGTCTGATGTGAAAAAAGGCTAATTTGAAAACAGTCTGATTTGAAAACAGTCTGATGTGAAAACAGTCTGATGTGAAAACAGTCTAATGTGGAAACTGTCTGATGTGGAAACAGTCAGATGTGAAAACAGTCTGATGTGAAAACAGTCAGATGTGAAAACAGTCTGATGTGAAAACAGTCTGATGTGAAAACAGTCTGATGTGAAAAAAGGCTAATTTGAAAACAGTCTGATTTGAAAACAGTCTGATGTGAAAACAGTCTGAAGTAAAAACAGTCTGATGTAAAAACAGTCTGATGTGGAAACAGTCTAATGTGGAAACTGTCTGATGTGGAAACAGTCAGATGTGAAAACAGTCTGATGTGAAAACAGTCTGATGTGAAAACAGTCTGATGTGAAAAAAGGCTAATTTGAAAACAGTCTGATTTGAAAACAGTCTGATGTGAAAACAGTCTGATGTAAAAACAGTCTGATGTGAAAAGAGGCTAATGTGAAAACAGTCAGATGTGGAAACAGTCTGATGTGGAAACAGTTTAATTTGAAAACAGTCTGATGTGAAAACAGTCTGATGTGAAAAGAGTCTGATGTGAAAACAGTCTGATGTGAAAACAGTCTGATGTGGAAACAGTTTGATTTGGAAACAGTTTGATTTGAAAACAGTCTGATGTGAAAACAGTCTGATGTGAAAACCGTCTGATGTGAAAACAGTCTGATGTGAAAACCGTCTGATGTGGAAACAGTTTGATTTGAAAACAGTCTGATGTGAAAACAGTCTGATGTGAAAACCGTCTGATGTGAAAACGGTCTGATGTGGAAACCGTCTGATGTGAAAACAGTCTGATGTGAAAACAGTCTGATGTGAAAACAGTCTGATGTGAAAACGGTCTGATGTGGAAACGGTCTGATGTGGAAACAGTCTGATGTGAAAACAGTCTAATGTGAAAACAGTCTGATGTGAAAACAGTCTGATGTGGAAACGGTTTGATTTGGAAACAGTTTGATGTGAAAACAGTCTAATGTGAAAACAGTCTGATGTGGAAACAGTCTGATGTGAAAACAGTCTGATGTGGAAACAGTTTAATTTGAAAACAGTTTGATGTGAAAACAGTCTGATGTGAAAACAGTCTGATGTGGAAACAGTTTGATTTGAAAACAGTCTGATGTGAAAACTGTCTAATTTGAAAACAGTCTGATGTGAAAACAGTCTGATGTGGAAACAGTCTGATGTGGAAACAGTTTAATTTGGAAACAGTCTAATGTGAAAACAGTCTAATTTGAAAACAGTCTAATGTGAAAACAGTCAGATGTGAAAACAGTCTGATGTAAAAACAGTCTGATGTGGAAACAGTCTAATGTGGAAACAGTCTAATGTGGAAACAGTCTGATGTAAAAACAGTCTGATGTGAAAACTGTCTGATGTGGAAATAGTCTGATGTGAAAACTGTCTGATGTGGAAACAGTCTGATGTGGAAACTGTCTGATGTGAAAACAGTCTGATGTGAAAACATTCTGATGTGTAAACAGTCTGATGTGGAAACAGTCTAATGTGAAAACAGTCTGATGTGAAAACTGTTTAATGTGAAAACAGTCTGATGTAAAAACAGTCTGATGTGGAAACAGTCTAATGTGAAAACAGTCTGATGTGGAAACAGTCTAATGTGAAAACAGTCTGATTTGAAAACAGTCTAATGTGAAAACAGTCTGATGTGGAAACAGTCTAATGTGGAAACTGTCTGATGTGGAAACAGTCTGATGTGGAAACAGTCTGATGTGGAAACAGTCTAATGTGGAAACTGTTTGATGTGAAAACAGTCTGATGTGGAAACAGTCTGATGTGGAAACAGTCTGATGTGAAAACAGTTTGATGTGAAAACAGTCTAATGTGAAAACAGTTTGATGTGGAAACAGTCTGATGTGGAAACTGTCTGATGTGGAAACAGTCTGATGTGAAATCAGTCTGATGTGGAAACAGTCTGATGTGGAAACTGTCTGATGTGGAAACAGTCTGATGTGGAAACAGTCTGATTTGAAAACAGTCTAATGTGAAAACAGTCAGATGTGAAAACCGTCTGATGTGGAAACAGTCTGATGTGAAAACAGTCTGATGTGGAAATAGTCTGATGTGAAAACAGTCTAATGTGAAAACAGTCTGATGTTAAAACAGTCTGATGTGGAAAAACAATCTGATGTGAAAACAGGCTGATGTGAAAACAGTCTGATGTGAAAACAGTCTGATGTGAAAACAATCTGACGTGAAAACAGGCTGATGTGAAAACAGGCTGATGTGAAAACAGGCTGATGTGAAAACAGTCTAATGTGAAAACAGTCAGATGTGAAAACAGTCTGATGTGAAAACGGTCTGATGTGGAAACAGGCTGATGTGAAAACAGTCTGATGTGAAAACAGTCTAATGTGAAAACAGTCAGATGTGAAAACAGTCTGATGTGGAAACAGTTTAATTTGAAAACAGTCTGATGTGAAAACAGTCTGATGTGAAAACAGTCTGATGTGAAAACCGTCTGATGTGAAAACAGGCTGATGTGAAAACAGGCTGATGTGAAAACAGGCTGATGTGAAAACAGTCTCATGTGAAAACGGTCTGATGTGGAAACAGGCTGATGTGAAAACAGTCTGATGTGAAAACAGTCTAATGTGAAAACAGTCTAATTTGAAAACAGTTTGATGTGAAAACAGTCTAATTTGAAAACAGGCTGATGTGGAAACAGTCTGATGTGGAAACAGTCTAATGTGAAAACAGTCTAATGTGGAAACAGTCTAATGTGAAAACAGTCTAATTTGAAAACAGTCTAATGTGAAAACAGTCAGATGTGGAAACAGTCTAATGTGGAAACTGTCTGATGTGGAAACAGTCAGATGTGGAAACAGTCAGATGTGGAAACAGTCTAATGTGGAAACTGTCTGATGTGAAAACAGTCTGATGTGGAAACAGTCTGATGTGGAAACAAGTCTGATGTGAAAACAGTTTAATGTGAAAACAGTCTAATGTGAAAACAGTCAGATGTGGAAACAGTCTAATGTGGAAACTGTCTGATGTGGAAACAGTCAGATGTGAAATCAGTCTGATGTGAAAACAGTCTGATGTGGAAACTGTCTGATGTGGAAACAGTCAGATGTGGAAACAGGCTGATGTGAAAACAGTCTAATGTGAAAACAGTCAGATGTGAAAACCGTCTGATGTGGAAACAGTCTGATGTGAAAACAGGCTGATGTGAAAACAGGCTGATGTGAAAACAGTCTAATGTGAAAACAGTCTGATGTTAAAACAGTCTGATGTGGAAAAACAATCTGATGTGAAAACAGGCTGATGTGAAAACAGTCTGATGTGAAAACAGTCTGATGTGAAAACAATCTGACGTGAAAACAGGCTGATGTGAAAACAGGCTGATGTGAAAACAGGCTGATGTGAAAACAGTCTAATGTGAAAACAGTCAGATGTGAAAACAGTCTGATGTGAAAACGGTCTGATGTGGAAACAGGCTGATGTGAAAACAGTCTGATGTGAAAACAGTCTAATGTGAAAACAGTCAGATGTGAAAACAGTCTGATGTGGAAACAGTTTAATTTGAAAACAGTCTGATGTGAAAACAGTCTGATGTGAAAACAGTCTGATGTGAAAACCGTCTGATGTGAAAACAGGCTGATGTGGAAACAGTCTGATGTGAAAACAGTCTGATGTGGAAACAGTCTCATGTGAAAACAGTCTGATTTGAAAACAGTCTGATGTGAAAACCGTCTGATGTGAAAACAGTCTGATGTGAAAACAGTCTGATGTGAAAACAGTCTGATGTGGAAATAGTCTGATGTGAAAACTGTCTGATGTGGACAGTCTGATGTGGAAACTGTCTGATGTGAAAACAGTCTGATGTGAAAACATTCTGATTTGTAAACAGTTTGATGTGGAAACAGTTTAATTTGAAAACAGTTTGATGTGAAAACAGTTTAATTTGAAAACAGTCTGATGTGGAAACAGTCTGATGTGGAAACAGTCTAATGTGAAAACAGTCTGATGTGAAAACAGTCTGATGTGGAAACAGTTTAATTTGGAAACAGTCTGATGTGAAAACAGTCTGATGTGAAAACTGTCTGATGTGAAAACAGTCTGATGTGAAAACAGTCTGATGTGGAAACAGTCTGATGTGAAAACAGTCTGATGTGGAAACAGTCTGATGTGAAAACAGTCTGATTTGAAAACAGTCTGATGTGAAAACAGTCTGATGTGGAAACAGTCTGATGTGGAAACTGTCTGATGTGGAAACAGTCTGATGTGGAAACAGTCTGATGTGGAAACAGTCTGATGTGGAAACTGTCTGATGTGAAAACAGTCTGATGTGGAAACAGGCTGATGTGAAAACAGGCTGATGTGAAAACAGGCTGATGTGAAAACAGTCTGATGTGAAAACGGTCTGATGTGGAAACAGGCTGATGTGAAAACAGTCTGATGTGAAAACAGTCTAATGTGAAAACAGTCAGATGTGAAAACAGTCTGATGTGAAAACGGTCTGATGTGGAAACAGGCTGATGTGAAAACAGTCTGATGTGAAAACAGTCTAATGTGAAAACAGTCAGATGTGAAAACAGTCTGATGTGGAAACAGTTTAATTTGAAAACAGTCTGATGTGAAAACAGTCTGATGTGAAAACAGTCTGATGTGAAAACCGTCTGATGTGAAAACAGTCTGATGTGGAAACAGTCTGATGTGAAAACAGTCAGATGTGAAAACAGTCTGATGTAAAAACAGTCTGATGTGAAAAAAGGCCGATGTGAAAACAGTCTGATGTGGAAACAGTTTAATTTGAAAACAGTCTGATGTGAAAACAGTCAGATGTGAAAAGAGTCTGATGTGGAAACAGTTTAATTTGAAAACAGTCTGATGTGAAAACCGTCTGATGTGAAAACAGTCTGATGTGAAAACCGTCTGATGTGAAAACAGGCTGATGTGAAAACAGGCTGATGTGAAAACAGGCTGATGTGAAAACAGTCTAATGTGAAAACAGTCAGATGTGAAAACCGTCTGATGTGGAAACAGTCTGATGTGAAAACAGGCTGATGTGAAAACAGGCTGATGTGAAAACAGTCTAATGTGAAAACAGTCTGATGTTAAAACAGTCTGATGTGGAAAAACAATCTGATGTGAAAACAGGCTGATGTGAAAACAGTCTGATGTGAAAACAGTCTGATGTGAAAACAATCTGACGTGAAAACAGGCTGATGTGAAAACAGGCTGATGTGAAAACAGGCTGATGTGAAAACAGTCTAATGTGAAAACAGTCAGATGTGAAAACAGTCTGATGTGAAAACGGTCTGATGTGGAAACAGGCTGATGTGAAAACAGTCTGATGTGAAAACAGTCTAATGTGAAAACAGTCAGATGTGAAAACAGTCTGATGTGGAAACAGTTTAATTTGAAAACAGTCTGATGTGAAAACAGTCTGATGTGAAAACAGTCTGATGTGAAAACCGTCTGATGTGAAAACAGGCTGATGTGAAAACAGGCTGATGTGAAAACAGGCTGATGTGAAAACAGTCTCATGTGAAAACGGTCTGATGTGGAAACAGGCTGATGTGAAAACAGTCTGATGTGAAAACAGTCTAATGTGAAAACAGTCTAATTTGAAAACAGTTTGATGTGAAAACAGTCTAATTTGAAAACAGGCTGATGTGGAAACAGTTTAATTTGAAAACAGTTTGATGTGAAAACAGTCTAATTTGAAAACAGGCTGATGTGGAAACAGTCTGATGTGAAAACAGTCTAATGTGAAAACAGTCAGATGTGAAAACAGTCTGATGTGGAAACAGTTTAATTTGAAAACAATCTGATGTGAAAACAGTCTGATGTGAAAACAGTCTGATGTGGAAAAACAATCTGATGTGAAAACAGTCTGATGTGAAAACAGTCTGATGTGAAAACCGTCTGATGTGAAATCAGGCTGATGTGAAAACAGGCTGATGTGAAAACAGGCTGATGTGAAAACAGTCTGATGTGAAAACGGTCTGATGTGGAAACAGGCTGATGTGAAAACAGTCTGATGTGAAAACAGTCTAATGTGAAAACAGTCAGATGTGAAAACAGTCTGATGTGAAAACGGTCTGATGTGGAAACAGGCTGATGTGAAAACAGTCTGATGTGAAAACAGTCTAATGTGAAAACAGTCAGATGTGAAAACAGTCTGATGTGGAAACAGTTTAATTTGAAAACAGTCTGATGTGAAAACAGTCTGATGTGAAAACAGTCTGATGTGAAAACCGTCTGATGTGAAAACAGGCTGATGTGAAAACAGGCTGATGTGAAAACAGGCTGATGTGAAAACAGTCTCATGTGAAAACGGTCTGATGTGGAAACAGGCTGATGTGAAAACAGTCTGATGTGAAAACAGTCTAATGTGAAAACAGTCTAATTTGAAAACAGTTTGATGTGGAAACAGTCTAATTTGAAAACAGGCTGATGTGGAAACAGTTTAATTTGAAAACAGTTTGATGTGAAAACAGTCTAATTTGAAAACAGGCTGATGTGGAAACAGTCTGATGTGAAAACAGTCTAATGTGAAAACAGTCAGATGTGAAAACAGTCTGATGTGGAAACAGTTTAATTTGAAAACAGTCTGATGTGAAAACAGTCTGATGTGGAAACAGTCTGATGTGAAAACAATCTGATGTGAAAACAGTCTGATGTAAAAACAGTCTGATGTGAAAAAAGGCTAATGTGAAAACAGTCAGATGTGAAAACAGTCTGATGTGAAAACAGTCTGATGTGAAAACAGTCTGATGTGAAAACAGTCTGATGTGAAAACAGTCTGATGTGAAAAAAGGCTAATTTGAAAACAGTCTGATTTGAAAACAGTCTGATGTGAAAACAGTCTGATGTAAAAACAGTCTGATGTGAAAACAGTCAGATGTGAAAACAGTCTGATGTAAAAACAGTCTGATGTGAAAAAAGGCTAATGTGAAAACAGTCAGATGTGAAAACAGTCTGATGTGGAAACAGTTTAATTTGAAAACAGTCTGATGTGAAAACAGTCAGATGTGAAAAGAGTCTGATGTGGAAACAGTTTAATTTGAAAACAGTCTGATGTGAAAACCGTCTGATGTGAAAACAGTCTGATGTGAAAACCGTCTGATGTGAAAACAGGCTGATGTGAAAACAGGCTGATGTGAAAACAGGCTGATGTGGAAACAGTTTAATTTGAAAACAGTTTGATGTGAAAACAGGCTGATGTGGAAACAGTCTGATGTAAAAACAGTCTGATGTGAAAACAGTCTAATGTGAAAACAGTCTAATTTGAAAACAGTCTAATGTGAAAACAGTCAGATGTGAAAACAGTCTGATGTGGAAACAGTTTAATTTGAAAACAGTCTGATGTGAAAACTGTCTGATATGAAAACAGGCTGATGTGGAAACAGTCTGATGTAAAAACAGTCTGATGTGAAAAAAGGCTAATGTGAAAACAGTCAGATGTGAAAACAGTCTGATGTGAAAACAGTCTGATGTGAAAACAGTCTGATGTGAAAACAGTCTGATGTGAAAAAAGGCTAATTTGAAAACAGTCTGATTTGAAAACAGTCTGATGTGAAAACAGTCTGATGTGAAAACAGTCTAATGTGGAAACTGTCTGATGTGGAAACAGTCAGATGTGAAAACAGTCTGATGTGAAAACAGTCAGATGTGAAAACAGTCTGATGTGAAAACAGTCAGATGTGGAAACAGTCTGATGTAAAAACAGTCTGATGTGAAAACAGTCTGATGTAAAAACAGTCTGATGTGAAAACAGTCTGATGTAAAAACAGTCTGATGTGAAAAAAGGCTATTGTGAAAACAGTCAGATGTGAAAACAGTCTGATGTGGAAACAGTTTAATTTGAAAACAGTCTGATGTGAAAACAGTCTGATGTGAAAACAGTCTGATGTGAAAACAGTCTAATGTGGAAACTGTCTGATGTGGAAACAGTCAGATGTGAAAACAGTCTGATGTGAAAACAGTCAGATGTGAAAACAGTCTGATGTGAAAACAGTCTGATGTGAAAACAGTCTGATGTGAAAAAAGGCTAATTTGAAAACAGTCTGATTTGAAAACAGTCTGATGTGAAAACAGTCTGAAGTAAAAACAGTCTGATGTAAAAACAGTCTGATGTGGAAACAGTCTAATGTGGAAACTGTCTGATGTGAAAACAGTCAGATGTGAAAACAGTCTGATGTGAAAACAGTCTGATGTGAAAACAGTCTGATGTGAAAAAAGGCTAATTTGAAAACAGTCTGATTTGAAAACAGTCTGATGTGAAAACAGTCTGATGTGAAAACAGTCTGATGTGAAAACAGTCTAATGTGAAAACAGTCTGATGTGAAAACAGTCTGATGTGAAAACAGTCTGATGTGAAAACAGTCTGATGTAAAAACAGTCTGATGTGGAAACAGTCTAATGTGGAAACTGTCTGATGTGAAAACAGTCAGATGTGAAAACAGTCTGATGTGAAAACAGTCTGATGTGAAAACAGTCTGATGTGAAAAAAGGCTAATTTGAAAACAGTCTGATTTGAAAACAGTCTGATGTGAAAACAGTCTGATGTAAAAACAGTCTGATGTGAAAAGAGGCTAATGTGAAAACAGTCAGATGTGAAAACAGTCTGATGTGGAAACAGTTTAATTTGAAAACAGTCTGATGTGAAAACAGTCTGATGTGAAAACAGTCTGATGTGAAAAAAGGCTAATGTGAAAACAGTCAGATGTGAAAACAGTCTGATGTGGAAACAGTTTAATTTGAAAACAGTCTGATGTGAAAACAGTCTGATGTGAAAACCGTCTGATGTGAAAACAGTCTGATGTGAAAACCGTCTGATGTGAAAACAGGCTGATGTGAAAACAGGCTGATGTGAAAACAGGCTGATGTGAAAACAGTCTGATGTGAAAACGGTCTGATGTGGAAACAGGCTGATGTGAAAACAGTCTAATGTGAAAACAGTCTAATGTGAAAACAGTCTGATGTGAAAACGGTCTGATGTGGAAACAGGCTGATGTGAAAACAGTCTAATGTGAAAACAGTCTAATGTGAAAACAGTCTAATTTGAAAACAGTCTAATGTGAAAACAGTCAGATGTGAAAACAGTCTGATGTGGAAACAGTTTAATTTGAAAACAGTCTGATGTGAAAACTGTCTGATATGAAAACAGTCTGATGTAAAAACAGTCTGATGTGAAAACAGTCTGATGTAAAAACAGTCTGATGTGAAAACAGTCTGATGTGAAAACAGTCTGATGTGAAAAAAGGCTAATGTGAAAACAGTCAGATGTGAAAACAGTCTGATGTGGAAACAGTTTAATTTGAAAACAGTCTGATGTGAAAACAGTCTGATGTGAAAACCGTCTGATGTGAAAACAGTCTGATGTGAAAACCGTCTGATGTGAAAACAGGCTGATGTGAAAACAGGCTGATGTGAAAACAGGCTGATGTGAAAACAGTCTGATGTGAAAACGGTCTGATGTGGAAACAGGCTGATGTGAAAACAGTCTAATGTGAAAACAGTCTAATGTGAAAACAGTCTGATGTGAAAACGGTCTGATGTGGAAACAGGCTGATGTGAAAACAGTCTAATGTGAAAACAGTCTAATGTGAAAACAGTCAGATGTGAAAACAGTCTGATGTGGAAACAGTTTAATTTGAAAACAGTTTGATGTGAAAACAGTCTAATGTGAAAACAGGCTGATGTGGAAACAGTCTGATGTGAAAACAGTCTAATGTGAAAACAGTCTAATTTGAAAACAGTCTAATGTGAAAACAGTCAGATGTGAAAACAGTCTGATGTGGAAACAGATTAATTTGAAAACAGTCTGATGTGAAAACTGTCTAATGTGAAAACAGTCTGATGTAAAAACAGTCTGATGTGGAAACAGTCTAATGTGAAAACAGTCTAATGTGGAAACAGTCTAATGTGAAAACAGTCTAATTTGAAAACAGTCTAATGTGAAAACAGTCAGATGTGAAAACAGTCTGATGTAAAAACAGTCTGATGTGGAAACAGTCTAATGTGGAAACAGTCTAATGTGGAAACAGTCTGATGTAAAAACAGTCTGATGTGAAAACTGTCTGATGTGGAAATAGTCTGATGTGAAAACTGTCTGATGCGGAAACAGTCTAATGTGGAAACTGTCTGATGTGAAAACAGTCTGATGTGAAAACATTCTGATGTGTAAACAGTCTGATGTGGAAACAGTCTAATGTGAAAACAGTCTGATGTGAAAACAGTTTAATGTGAAAACAGTCTGATGTAAAAACAGTCTGATGTGGAAACAGTCTAATGTAAAAACAGTCTGATGTGGAAACAGTCTAATGTAAAAACAGTCTGATGTAAAAACAGTCTAATGTGAAAACAGGCTGATGTGGAAACAGTCTAATGTAAAAACAGTCTGATGTGGAAACAGTCTAATGTGAAAACAGTCTGATGTAAAAACAGTCTAATGTAAAAACAGTTTGATGTGAAAACAGTCTGATGTAAAAACAGTCTGATGTGGAAACAGTCTAATGTAAAAACAGTCTGATGTAAAAACAGTCTAATGTAAAAACAGTTTGATGTGAAAACAGTCTGATGTAAAAACAGTCTGATGTGGAAACAGTCTAATGTGAAAACAGTCTAATGTGGAAACAGTCTGATGTAAAAACAGTCTGATGTGGAAACAGTCTAATGTGAAAACAGTCTAATTTGAAAACAGTCTAATGTGAAAACAGTCAGATGTGAAAACAGTCTGATGTAAAAACAGTCTGATGTGAAAACAGTCTGATGTGGAAATAGTCTGATGTGAAAACTGTCTGATGCGGAAACAGTCTAATGTGGAAACTGTCTGATGTGAAAACAGTCTGATGTGAAAACATTCTGATGTGTAAACAGTCTGATGTGGAAACAGTCTAATGTGAAAACAGTCTGATGTGAAAACAGTTTAATGTGAAAAGAGTCTGATGTGAAAACAGGCTGATGTGGAAACAGGCTGATGTGAAAACAGTTTAATGTGAAAAGAGTCTGATGTAAAAACAGTCTAATGTGAAAACAGTCTGATGTGGAAACAGTCTGATGTGAAAACAGTCTGATGTGAAAACTGTCTGATGTGGAAACAGTCTGATGTGAAAACAGTCTGATGTGAAAACTGTCTGATGTGGAAACAGTCAGATGTGGAAACAGTCTAATGTGGAAACTGTCTGATGTGGAAACTGTCTGATGTGAAAACAGTCTAATGTGAAAACAGTCAGATGTGGAAACAGTCTAATGTGGAAACTGTCTGATGTGGAAACAGTCAGATGTGAAATCAGTCTGATGTGAAAACAGTCTGATGTGGAAACTGTCTGATGTGGAAACAGTCAGATGTGGAAACAGTCTAATGTGGAAACTGTCTGATGTGGAAACAGTCAGATGTGGAAACAGTCAGATGTGGAAACAGTCTAATGTGGAAACTGTCTGATGTGAAAACAGTCTGATGTGGAAACAGTCTGATGTGGAAACAAGTCTGATGTGAAAACAGTTTAATGTGAAAACAGTCTAATGTGAAAACAGTCAGATGTGGAAACTGTCTAATGTGGA
Source organism: Garcialebias charrua (assembly GCA_038048925.1). Taxonomy (NCBI): domain Eukaryota; kingdom Metazoa; phylum Chordata; class Actinopteri; order Cyprinodontiformes; family Rivulidae; genus Garcialebias; species Garcialebias charrua. The sequence goes on along the minus strand of JBBPBX010064180.1, from coordinate 3,758 downwards.
AACTGTCTGATGTGGAAACAGTCAGATGTGAAATCAGTCTGATGTGAAAACAGTCTGATGTGGAAACTGTCTGATGTGGAAACAGTCAGATGTGGAAACAGTCTAATGTGGAAACTGTCTGATGTGGAAACAGTCTGATGTGGAAACAGTCAGATGTGGAAACAGTCTAATGTGGAAACTGTCTGATGTGAAAACGGTCTGATGTGGAAACAGTCTGATGTGGAAACAAGTCTGATGTGAAAACAGTTTAATGTGAAAAGAGTCTGATGTGAAAACAATCTTATGTGAAAACAGTCTGATGTGAAAACGGTCTGATGTGGAAACAGGCTGATGTGAAAACAGTCTAATGTGAAAACAGTCTAATGTGAAAACAGTCAGATGTGAAAACAGTCTGATGTGGAAACAGTTTAATTTGAAAACCGTCTGATGTGAAAACTGTCTGATGTGAAAACCGTCTGATGTGAAAACAGGCTGATGTGAAAACAGGCTGATGTGAAAACAGGCTGATGTGAAAACAGTCTGATGTGAAAACGGTCTGATGTGGAAACAGGCTGATGTGAAAACAGTCTAATGTGAAAACAGTCTAATGTGAAAACAGTCTGATGTGAAATTGGTCTGATGTGGAAACAGGCTGATGTGAAAACAGTCTAATGTGAAAACAGTCTAATGTGAAAACAGTCAGATGTGAAAACAGTCTGATGTGGAAACAGTTTAATTTGAAAACAGTTTGATGTGAAAACAGTCTAATGTGAAAACAGGCTGATGTGGAAACAGTCTGATGTGAAAACAGTCTAATGTGAAAACAGTCTAATTTGAAAACAGTCTAATGTGAAAACAGTCAGATGTGAAAACAGTCTGATGTGGAAACAGTTTAATTTGAAAACAGTCTGATGTGAAAACTGTCTAATGTGAAAACAGTCTGATGTAAAAACAGTCTGATGTGGAAACAGTCTAATGTGAAAACAGTCTAATGTGGAAACAGTCTAATGTGAAAACAGTCTAATTTGAAAACAGTCTAATGTGAAAACAGTCAGATGTGAAAACAGTCTGATGTAAAAACAGTCTGATGTGAAAACCGTCTGATGTGAAAACAGGCTGATGTGAAAACAGTCTAATGTGAAAACAGTCTAATGTGAAAACAGTCAGATGTGAAAACCGTCTGATGTGAAAACAGGCTGATGTGAAAACAGGCTGATGTGAAAACAGTCTGATGTGAAAACGGTCTGATGTGGAAACAGGCTGATGTGAAAACAGTCTAATGTGAAAACAGTCTAATGTGAAAACAGTCTGATGTGAAAACGGTCTGATGTGGAAACAGGCTGATGTGAAAACAGTCTAATGTGAAAACAGTCTAATGTGAAAACAGTCAGATGTGAAAACAGTCTGATGTGGAAACAGTTTAATTTGAAAACAGTTTGATGTGAAAACAGTCTAATGTGAAAACAGGCTGATGTGGAAACAGTCTGATGTGAAAACAGTCTAATGTGAAAACAGTCTAATTTGAAAACAGTCTAATGTGAAAACAGTCAGATGTGAAAACAGTCTGATGTGGAAACAGTTTAATTTGAAAACAGTCTGATGTGAAAACTGTCTAATGTGAAAACAGTCTGATGTAAAAACAGTCTGATGTGGAAACAGTCTAATGTGAAAACAGTCTAATGTGGAAACAGTCAAATGTGAAAACAGTCTAATTTGAAAACAGTCTAATGTGAAAACAGTCAGATGTGAAAACAGTCTGATGTAAAAACAGTCTGATGTGGAAACAGTCTAATGTGAAAACAGTCTAATGTGGAAACAGTCTGATGTAAAAACAGTCTGATGTGGAAACAGTCTAATGTGAAAACAGTCTAATTTGAAAACAGTCTAATGTGAAAACAGTCAGATGTGAAAACAGTCTGATGTAAAAACAGTCTGATGTGAAAACAGTCTGATGTGGAAATAGTCTGATGTGAAAACTGTCTGATGCGGACAGTCTAATGTGGAAACTGTCTGATGTGAAAACAGTCTGATGTGAAAACATTCTGATGTGTAAACAGTCTGATGTGGAAACAGTCTAATGTGAAAACAGTCTGATGTGAAAACAGTTTAATGTGAAAACAGTCTGATGTAAAAACAGTCTGATGTGGAAACAGTCTAATGTAAAAACAGTCTGATGTAAAAACAGTCTGATGTAAAAACAGTCTAATGTGGAAACAGTCTAATGTGAAAACAGTCTGATGTGAAAACTGTCTAATGTGAAAACAGTCTGATGTAAAAACAGTCTGATGTGGAAACAGTCTAATGTGAAAACAGTCTAATGTGGAAACAGTCTAATGTGAAAACAGTCTAATTTGAAAACAGTCTAATGTGAAAACAGTCAGATGTGGAAACAGTCTAATGTGGAAACTGTCTGATGTGGAAACAGTCAGATGTGGAAACAGTCAGATGTGGAAACAGTCTAATGTGGAAACTGTCTGATGTGAAAACAGTCTGATGTGGAAACAGTCTGATGTGGAAACAAGTCTGATGTGAAAACAGTTTAATGTGAAAACAGTCTAATGTGAAAACAGTCAGATGTGGAAACAGTCTAATGTGGAAACTGTCTGATGTGGAAACAGTCAGATGTGAAATCAGTCTGATGTGAAAACAGTCTGATGTGGAAACTGTCTGATGTGGAAACAGTCAGATGTGGAAACAGTCTAATGTGGAAACTGTCTGATGTGGAAACAGTCTGATGTGGAAACAGTCAGATGTGGAAACAGTCTAATGTGGAAACTGTCTGATGTGAAAACAGTCTGATGTGGAAACAGTCTGATGTGAAAACAGTTTAATGTGAAAAGAGTCTGATGTGAAAACAATCTGATGTGAAAACAGTCTAATGTGAAAACTGTCTGATGTAAAAACAGTGAAAATCGTTTAATGTGAAATTAGTCTGATGTGAAACAGTCTGATGTGAAAACAGTCTGATGTGAAAACAGTCTGATGTGAAAACAGTCTGATGTGGAAACAGTCTGATGTGAAAACAGTCTGATGTGAAAACAGTCTGATGTGAAAACAGTCTAATGTGAAAACAGTCTGATGTGGAAACAGTCTGATGTGGAAACAGGCTGATGTGAAAACAGTTTAATGTGAAAAGAGTCTGATGTGAAAACAATCTGATGTGGAAACAGTCTAATGTGAAAACAGTCTGGTGTGGAAACAGTCTGATGTGAAAATCGTTTAATGTGAAAACAGTCTGATGTGAAAACAGTTTGATGTGAAAACAGTCTAATGTGAAAACTGTCTGATGTAAAAACAGTGAAAATCGTTTAATGTGAAATTAGTCTGATGTGGAAACAGTCTGATTTGAAAACAGTCTGATGTAGAAACAGGCTGATGTGAAAACAGTCTGATGTAGAAACAGTCTGATGTGAAAACAGTCTGATGTGGAAACAGTCTGATGTGAAAACAGTCTGATGTGAAAACAGTCTGATGTGAAAACAGTTTAATGTGAAAAGAGTCTGATGTGAAAACAATCTGATGTGGAAACAGTCTGATTTGAAAACAGTCTGATGTAGAAACAGTCTGATGTGAAAACAGTCTGATGTGGAAACAGTCTGATGTGAAAACAGTCTGATGTGAAAACAGTCTGATGTGAAAACAGTTTAATGTGAAAAGAGTCTGATGTGAAAACAGTCTGATGTGAAAACAGTCTGATTTGAAAACAGTCTGATGTAGAAACAGGCTGATGTGAAAACAGTCTGATGTAGAAACAGGCTGATGTGAAAACAGTCTGATGT
>JBBPBX010064179.1:5725-20326 GCA_038048925.1 Garcialebias charrua | reverse complement strand
TATATATATATATATATATCCATCCATCCATTTCTCTTTGTTTATCTGGGGTCGAGTCATCGGGGGCGCAGCCCAAGTTGGGAGGCCCAGACTTCCCTCTATCTCTATCCAGTCTATTTTTTTCCTTTTTCGGCATTGTGGCACTCAGGATTATTGTCTGAGTGTGGAGGGGATACCCAGCAGATTTACTTTTACAAGCAGAGCATTATGGCTGGCCTCAGTGCTCCACTTGATGTATAAATAAAACTTTATTAAAATTTGCTTTGGGTTTGTTTAAGATGTATTGGACACAGGGATAAAAAAAACAACAAAGAAAACAAAGCTTAAAAAGAAGGAGAAGGGGTAAAAAAAAAAGAAGGCAATAGGAGTAGAGAGAGAGATATATATAAAGAGAACACACATCAACATCATTGAAGTCTGCCTCTAGACCTGCGGAAAGAAAAAAAAGACAAAACCGAGAAACCACAAAAACAAAACAACATATACAGTGTAATGATACATATAACATGATTAGACAGTATTTTACTGTATATGGTACATGGTGATATAAGATGTATTTAGTAGCCACCACAACCCAAATGGGTGTGTATCTGATAAGCACCTGATTCTAAACACCTGTGTGAGCATGCTTATGTCACTATAAGATCCGACGGCTTGGTTTTCTTCAGGCACCCTACAGCACGATGCCCTTCCTCTCCGCAGACAAAGCAGTGGTTACAGTTCGGGTTAACTTGAGAAGCACAGATCTGACAGCTCTTTCTTTCTCTTTGAGATCTTCTCTCTGGTTGGAGTCTTGAGTTCCTCTGCTCTGGTGCTGGAACATGAACTGTCCTTGCTTTCAGGTTTTCCATCGCTTGTGTCAGTGCTTCAACCTGGGCGCTAAGTCTTTGGAGTGTGAAGTCATTATTAATCTGATTTACTTTCACGTCGTCCTTTGTTTGCTCTTTCAACTCACTGTTTGTTGTGTGGGCATGACTCACTTTGGTGGTAGAACCACGGCCAAGTCGACGCTTCCGCTCACTTTCCTCTGCCGTGGTCTTTATCACTTGGCGAAGCAGTGCCTCATCACTGACAGTGGGGTCACCCAGGAGGGTCTTGAGGTCTCTGCGGACACTGTCGTACTTCTCCCCTATGCCCTGGCAAATAGTGTTGAGAAAGACACACTGAATTGTGGATATATCGTACTTAACGACTGAGTCTGGTTGTCTGAGTGAGAACCGGATCTTTTGCTTCAGTCCAATCATTCTATATAAAAACTGCTGAGGCGTCTCATTTTCAAACTGCTTAGCACACATTAAATCTTGAAAGAGCTCTGTGCTGCTTTTCTCACCTAAGTGAGACTGCAGGAAACTTTTAAGCTCAGAAACTGTGAGATCGTCTTTTATTGTTAACATATCTCTGAAGTTACCTGGTTTAACAAGACGTAGCACCCCTCTAATCACCTCATTTGGAGTGTGATTATTCTCGAGACCCTCATCTATCTGTTTACAGATGCTGTTGTACCCAATTTCTGATGTCGTGTCACTAAACATTCCACCATGCACTTTGAATCCTCTGCGTGACAGCAGTGGCAAATCTTTCATGGCTATTATACTCTCACCAGTGTAACTTGGAACGTTCTCTGAACGAGGGACAGACCACTGGGGTGGGCACAACGGTTGATGGGGTTGGAGAGTCGAGACAAGTGGGTCCCCTGTAGCTGGGGGAACTGATGCACAAGTTACCTGCTGGTTGCTAGATTGGCTGGTGCGAGGTGGGGTTGGATTCAGTCCCTGTAGGTCTGTGTCGCCATCGCCATCTTGTGGCTGAACGCGGGGGATGGCCTGCTCACATGTACCTGCTTCAGCTTCAAAAGGCACTGTCGGTTGTCCACGATTCACCATGGTCCCATCTATGATATATTCCAGTACTTTTAATAATGGCAAACCCTGGTCCTCTCGACCCAGGATTGTCTGACATGACAGGTAGGTAGTTAAATATTCAACACAACTCTCTTCATCGTCTTGAATCAACTTACTAGAGTCCAGTCCTTCAACGTCTCCAAGAGACGTTGCGATGAGGTGGGCTTCATTACCTGTTAGCTGGTGTAACTTCTTCTTGATGCTCCAAAGAAGTTGTTTTCTCTCACCGGAAGACATCTTGCTGATCTCAATAAATACGCCACGGCTACAGCTGCACTGAGGACTCACTTCAGCTCCGGGCGGAGCCGGCGGATGCACCGCTTCGAGTTTCGTCAGAGGACGCAGCGACCGGGTGAGTCTGTTGCCATCTACGTCTCAGCACTACGAGAGCTGGCTAGACTCTGTGACTTTGGGGCGCTAGAAGATGGACTCATAGTTGATCAGCTGATAGAAAAAACATTGTGTAACCAACTGAGGGAGAGACTTTTATTAGAACCAGACTCCATGACGCTGGCGGGCGCTCTGGTTATTGGAAAGCAGCTTGAAACAGCACTAACAGAGGCGCGAAAATTCTGCCGCGCAGCACACAAACCGGTGACGTCATCAACACCGGCCGTTCATCACACAGAGGCTGTGGAGGGGGCTGACGGGCTGAGTGGCAGCTTGGATGTACAGAGAGTGGACAGGGGGCCCAGTAGGAGGGGGGCCAGGAGCTGTGGTAACTGTGGCTCCACTAACCATGCAACTAGAGACCAGTCATGTCCTGCCCATGGAAAACTTTGTCTTAAATGCAATAAACTGAATCATTTTGCACGCTGCTGCCGCTCCTCTTCAGCTCGCCAGGATAATACTGTGGTTCCCATTAACACTGTACAGACTCGGCAGCCATCGTTCAAGCTCTGCACATGTCGCGTGGGCGCAGCTCACGTCCCGCTCCTCGTGGACACAGGGGCCAAAGTGTCAATTTTAAATAAAAGCACATATGACCAGTTTTCAGCCGTACACCCCTGGAAGCAGCCACTACACCCCTGTCGGGCTATGGTCACTCTCCCATCGAGACTCTGGGTGTGGTCCGCCTCCTTGTCCAGTATGGTCAGCAATCTATGCCTGACGCCAAGTTCTGCATCACCCGGAAGGGAGCTAACATTATGGGCCTAGACTTGTTCCTCGCCCTGGGCTTTGCTGTAAGGGATGCTAAGGGCCAGCACGTCCTGCAAGTCGCCACCTCCTGGCCCGACCGCTCTCCACAACTGTTCAGCGGACTGGGCCGCATGACAGGGTTTGTCCATCAGCCTACGGTGAACCGGTCGTTCCGTCCTATTATCCAGCCTCTACGGCGCATTCCCCTGGCTCTCCGTGATGCTGTAGAGGCCGAGCTGCGTCGCCTGGTGGAGGAGGACGTCATAGAGCCTGTCAATGCCTCACCGTGGGTATCAAACCTGGTGATAGCCAAGAAGAAGGGGGGTGGACTGCGACTCTGTGTGGACCTCACTGATGTGAACAAAGCCATCGTACCTGACAAGTATCCTCTACCCACAGCGGAGGAACTCACCAGCCATTTTCACGGCTCCACAGTCTTCAGCAAGATGGACCTACGGCACGGCTACCTGCAGGTTCCGCTAGCACCTGAAAGTATGGACCTCACAGCGTTTGTCACGCATGTGGGAGTTTTCAGATTTAAACGCATGGCGTTTGGTCTCTCATCGGCCCCGAGTTGTTTCCAAAAGATAATGACACTAATACTGGCTGGTATCCAAGGCGTCTCCATCTACCTGGACGACGTGGTGGTGCATGCACCATCTACTGCACTGCATGATGCTCGCCTAGAGCAGGTCTTTCAGCGTTTCCAACAACATGGGGTCACGCTGAACCCTCAGAAGTGCATGTTTGGAGCTGACGATGTTGAGTTTCTGGGTTTCAGGCTCTCAAAAGACGGCATTGCCCCAATTTTGTCCCACACTGAAGCCATCCTGTCCCTGCCGGACCCGCAATCACCATCCCAGCTGTCTTCCTTCCTGGGAATGGCGGCCTACTACCTTAGATTCATGCCACACTACTCGGATTCGACAACCTCCCTGCGCCGGTTGCTTTGGAAGGACATCACGTGGGACTGGACACCAGCATGCCACGACGCCGTGCAGATCATCAAACAACAGCTCACGTCCCCACCCACGCTAACTCATTTCAGCTTGACCGCTCCCACCTTGGTCACCTGTGACGCTTCTGGGATGGCGCTAGGTGTTGTGCTCTCCCAGATTCATGACGGGGTGGAACGCCCTGTCGCGTTTGCCTCGCGTGCGCTTACTCCAGCAGAGCAGAAATATTTTGTGGGGGAGCGGGAGGCACTAGCCTGTCTGTGGGCATGTGAACGCTGGCATGTCTATCTCTATGGCAGACCGTTCACCATCCGCACAGACCACCAGGCGCTAACAGCACTGTTGGCAACCCAAGGCTCTGGGCGCAGGCCCATGAGACTCCTGAGGTGGGCTGACAGGCTAAATCAGTACAATTTCAGCCTGGAGTTTATGCCTGGGTGGGCCAACACGGTGGCTGATCTCCTGTCGATAGCTGTGTCAGTGACGAAGGAGACGGTCGGAGCAACACCAGACACAGAGAACGATGAAGATTGGGTTCAAGTCGCAGCCGAAGCGTCGAGGTCTGCAGCAGCCGAAGCGTCGAGGTCTGCAGCAGCCGAAGCGTCGAGGTCTGCAGCAGCCGAAGCGTCGAGGTCTGCAGCAGCCGAAGCGTCGAGGTCTGCAGCAGCCGAAGCGTCGAGGTCTGCAGCAGCCGAAGCGTCGAGGTCTGCAGCAGCCGAAGCGTCGAGGTCTGCAGCAGCCGAAGCGTCGAGGTCTGCAGCAGCCGAAGCGTCGAGGTCTGCAGCAGCCGAAGCATCGAGGTCTGCAACAGCCGAAGCGTCGAGGTCTGCAACAGCCAAAGCGTCGAGGTCTGCAGCAGCCGAAGCATCGAGGTCTGTAGCAACTGAAGCATCGAGGTCTGTAGCAGATGGTTCAGAGTCTTCTGCGGCTGGTCCCAGATCTCCAGCGGCAGGGAGGACCTCAGCAGGAATCAGGACCCCTGGTATTGTAGGGACCCCTGAAGAAGAGACGAGGACCTCCGGTTGGATAAGGACCACTGATGGAGCAGTGAGGCCCTCAGGACCCAGGACAGTGTCTGCGGAGAGAAAAAGCGACACTGTTTCCGATGGACCTGGTCGGTCGGTGGCTGGCAGGTCTTAGTCTGGGCGCTGGCACAGGTCTCAGTCTGGGCTCTAGCATGGGAGCCGGATCTGGTGTAGCTGGATCTGAGGAGCTGAGAGTTGTAGCATCTGGTGAACTCAACTATGAAGCAGATGGTGTGCGGTGAGCCCCCCTAGGCTGAGCAGCAGGAGTGGAACCAGTTCAGGAGGTGTTGGCATGTGAAGCTGCTGCTGAGCTGCCAGGTGAGAAGGTGTTGGCAGTCGAAGCTACTGCTGAGTTCAGATGTTCAGCTGTGGGTGGAGAGTTGAGAGCTGCAGCTGTCTGTGAGCTCTGACGTTCAGCTGTTGGTGAACTCAGACGTTCAGCTGTTGGTGAACTCAGACGTTCAGCTTCTGGTGGGCTCAGAGGTGAATTTGATGAAGATGGGAAGCTGTGATCAGCAGGTGGTGAGTTGGGAGGCGGTGAGCTCCGACGTTCAGCTGTGGTTGAGCTCAGAGGAGAATTTGATGAAGATGGGAAGCTGTGATCAGCAGGTGGTGAGTTGGGAGGTGGACCTGGCTGAACGCAAGCGAGCAGCAGTGAGCGTAACACACAGCTCTCCTTCCACGCCTGCTCGAACAGCTGCCACGCCCCTGGCGAGTCGTCTTCGTTGTCAGCTCCAGTGTATGAGGAAATTATGTCCACTGCTGCGATCAATCTGCTCTACCAATCACTGGAGCTGCAGACGTCCTCTTCCCTCACGGCAGGTGCGCAAGGGCGTGTGACTTCCACGCTCCCAGCAACAGGAGCGCATGGGTACGTAGCCTCCTCCGTCAGCACCAGTCTCCCCTCAGTCCTGTCAGAACCGCTGTCAGCCGGGCTGGGATATGGGCTGACACACGCCCCCCCCCCCCAATTGAAAATTTCCCCGGTTTTTCTGACAGCCGGCGAGGAGAGTTTGACGGTGGACGGGACTGGATCCCGGAAATGTCCACTCGTTCAGTCCGGCAACGACGTGGACTGAGAGCCGGTAGCGGATCCGTCCAAAACCCTTCTGATTCCGAGTCCTCGTCCGAGTCGGACCACATCGATCGGAGTGTTGGAACGGAGGGGGGAGACGGCCAAAGAGCTGTGCGGCCGCATATGAGCTTCCTCTTCAACCAGAAGCGGGATGAGATGATCTCCACCTCCGGGATGTAGTCCCTCCAGCCGGCTTCTGCACGTAACCGTACATGTGAATCACGGTCGGCTCGTCCTGACCTGGGGCCGCGTCCGTCAGTCGCTGAGCGGGTCGGCTGTTCCGCCTACGGGTCTTGCGATTTCGTGGCTGGGTCATACTGTCACGATTTGGTTCCGGTGGAGTACGCAGACCCAGAGTGCAGGTAGAACAGGACTCAGAGACGAATTGTGTAAAAATAATAAACATTTTAATAAAGAAAACAAAAAGCTGACGATGCAACCACTTACAAAACAATGTGGAAGTGATGAATGACTCCTCCAGACATCAGGTTGAAATGACTATGACCCAGCGAGGAACAAATGAAATGAGAGGGCATTTATACTATGAGGGAGAGCGAGTAAATCAGTGATGCTTGGCAGGTGGCTGATGACAACAGGTGAAAGTGATTAGGGATGCAGACTGGAACTGAGGAGTGAGTGAAAACAGAAAAAAGTATGACATGCGCAGAGCCTGACAAAATTCTGTCGTCATCAACTCAAACATCTGTTCAATATCTTTACCCAAACAAAAAAAAGTGGTATCATCAGCAAATAATATACACCTAAGGAGTCCTGACACTTTTACCAAGTCATTTACACATAGAATAAACAGCTTTGGGCCAAGTACAGAACCCTGAGGGACTCCACATGCAATTTGCAAAGGTCGGATCTTATATCATTTATCTGCACAAATTATTTTCTATTTTTCAAATAACTAGATACCCACTGCAATGCTGGTCCTCTGATACCGTATTTACTCAATTTCCATCCATCCATCCATTTTCTTCCGCTTATCCGGGGTCGGGTCGCGGGGGTAGCAGCCTAAGTAGGGAGGCCCAGACTTCCCTCTCCCCAGCCACTTGGAGCAGCTCCTCTGGGGGAATCCCAAGGCATTCCCAGGCCAGCCGAGAAACATAGTCCCTCCAGCGTGTCCTGGGTCTTCCTCTGGGTCTCCTCCCGGTGGGACATGCCCGGAACACCTCACCAGGGAGGCGTCCAGGAGGCATCCTAACCAGATGCCCGAGCCACCTCAACTGGCTCCTCTCGATGTGGAGAAGCAGCGGCTCTACTCCGAGTCCCTCCCGGATGACTGAGCTTCTCACCCTATCTCTAAAGGCCGGCGCAGAGCTCCGCGCTTGAGCGAGCGCGGCGCCCCGCTGTGTGAGCGCCGTGCGGTCGCCGCTGCACAAGCCCTTTGAACGTTCACGCGAGCGCGCCAAGCTCCAATTTTACGAGCGCGTACGCGATGCGCGGTGTCTGACCAATCAGCGACCTCAGTTCAGTCCCCCTCCGCGTGCAGCTGCTTGAGAAGAAAGCAGAGAGAAAGCAAAGCTCTGCCCGGTGAACAGGCGCGCACAGAATGTGCCGTGTGTGGCGTCTAGGGAGGACGCTGAGCTCTGCATCGGGCTTAAGGGTGAGTCCAGACACCCTGCGGAGAAAACTAATTTCAGCCGCTTGTATCCGAGATCTCGTTCTTTCGGTCACAACCCAAAGCTCATGACCATAGATGAGGGTGGGAACGTAGATCGATCGGTAAATTGAGAGCTTTGCCTTTTGACTCAGCTCTCTCTTCACCACGACAGACCGGTACAGCGCCCGCTTCACTGCGGATGCTGCACCTATCCGCCTATCGATCTCACGCTCCAGTTTTCCCTCATTCGTGAACAAGACCCCGAGATACTTAAACTCCTCCACTTGGGGCAGGACCTCCTCCCCGACCTGGAGAGGGCACGCTACCCTTTTCCGGCTCAAGACCATGGCCTCGGATTTGGAGGAACTGATCCTCATCCCGGCCGCATCACACTCGGCTGCAAACCGATCCAGCAAAAGCTGTAGATCACGATCTGATGAAGCCAATAGGACCATATCATCTGCAAAAAACAGAGAAGCGATTCTAAGGCCACCAAAACGGATCCTCTCAACACCTTGGTTGCGCCTAGAAATTCTGTCCATAAAAGTTATGAACAGAATCGGTGACAAAGGGCAACCTTGGCGGAGTCCAACTCTCACTGGAAACGAGCCTGACTTACTGCCGGCAATGCGGACCAAGCTCTGACACCGGTCGTACAGGGACCTAACAGCCCATATCAATGGGCCTGGTACCCCATACTCCCGGAGTACCCCCCACAGAACCCCCCGAGGGACGCGGTCGAATGCCTTTTCCAAGTCCACAAAGCACATGTAAACTGGTTGGGCAAACTCCCACGCGCCCTCCAGGACCCTGCTGAGGGTGTAGAGCTGGTCCAGTGTTCCACGACCAGCACGAAAACCACACTGCTCCTCCTGAATCCGAGGTTCGACTATCCGACGGACCCTCCTCTCCAGAACCCCTGAATAGACCTTACCAGGGAGGCTTAAGAGTGTGATCCCCCTATAGTTGGAACACACCCTACGGTCCCCCTTTTTGAATAGGGGAACCACCACCCCAGTCTGCCAATCCAAGGGAACTGCCCCCGATGTCCACGCGATATTGCAGAGTCGCGTAAGCCAACACAACCCCACAACATCCAGAGCCCTAAGGAACTCAGGGCGAATCTCATCCACCCCCGGAGCCCTGCCACCGCGGAGCTTTTTAACCACCTCGGTGACCTCAGCACCAGAGATTGGAGAGCCCGACCCAAAGTCCCCAGGCTCTGCTTCCTCAGTGGAAGACGTGCCAGTAGGATTGAGGAGGTCTTCGAAGTATTCCGCCCACCGACTCACAACATCCCGAGTTGAGGTCAACAGCACGCCATCCCCACCATAAATGGTGTTGGTCGCGTACCGCTTTCCCCCCCTGAGACGCCGGATGGTGGACCAGAATCGCCTCGAAGCCGTACGGAAGTCATTCTCCATGGCCTCTCCGAACTCCTCCCACGCCCGAGTTTTTGCCTCAGCAACCACCCGAGCCGCATGCCGCTTGGACTGTCGGTACCTATCTGCTGCTTCCGGGGTCCCACAGGCCAAAAAGGCCCAATAGGACTCCTTCTTCAGCTTGACAGCATCCCTCACCGCCGGTGTCCACCACCGGGTTCGAGGGTTGCCACCACGACAGGCACCAACAACCTTGCGGCCACAACTCTGATAAGCTGCCTCGACAATAGAGGCGCGGAACATGGCCCACTCGGACTCAATGTCCCCCGCCTCCCTCGGAACGTGTTCAAAGCTCTCCCGGAGGTGGGAGTTAAAGCTCCGTCTTACGGGAGACTCTGCCAGACGTTCCCAGCAGACCCTCACAATACGTTTGGGTCTGCCAGGTCTGACCGGCATCCTCCCCCACCATCGGAGCCAACTCACCACCAGGTAGTGGTCAGTTGACAGCTCCGCCCCTCTCTTCACCCGAGTGTCCAGGACATGCGGCCGCAGATCAGATGAGACGACAACAAAGTCGATCATCGAACTGGACCTAGGGTATCCTGGTGCCAAGAGCACATATGGACACCCTTATGCCTGAACATGGTGTTCATTATGGATAATCCATGACGAGCACAGAAGTCCAGTAACAGAACACCACTCGAGTTCAGATCAGTTCCTCCCAACCACACCCCTCCAGGTCTCACTGTCATTGCCCACGTGAGCGTGGGAGTCCCCAGGAGGCGCACTCTCCAACACCCCCTCCAAGGACTCCAAAAAGGGTGGGTAATCTGCGCTGCCGTTTGGCGCATAGGCACAAACAACAGTCAGAGCCCGTCCCCCCACACGTAGGCGAAGGGAGGCTACCCTCTCGTTCACCGGGGTGAACCCCAACGTACAGGCACCAAGATGGGGGGCAACAAGTATGCCCACTCCTGCTCGGCGCCTCTCACCAGGGGCAACTCCAGAGTGGAAGAGTGTCCAACCCCTCTCAAGGAAACTGGTTCCAGAGCCAGAGCCATGCGTTGAGGTGAGTCCGACTATTTCTAGCCGGAACCTCTCAACCTCACACACTAGCTCAGGCTCCTTCCCCACCAGAGAGGTGACATTCCATGTCCCAATGGCCAGCTTCTGTAGCCGAGGATCAGACCGCCAGGGTCCCCGCCCTCGGCCACCACCCATCCCACATTGCACCCGACCCCTTTGGCCCCTCCCATAGGTGGTGAGCCCATGGGAAGGGGGACCCACGTCTCCTCTTCGAGCTCCATGGGTAAAAGCCCGGCCACCAGGCGCTCGCCAACATGCCCCACCTCCGGGCCTGGCTCCAGAGTGGGGCCCCGGTGACCCGCGTTCGGGCGAGGGAACATTGTTTCCATTAATTATACTCATCATAAGGGGTCTTTGGGCTGCACTTTGTCTGGACGAATTTGTCAATGAGAATATCATGATCAATAGTATCGATCAATAGTATCGAAAGCTTTCTTTAAATCCACAAAAACACTTAGACAATTTTGCTTTTGGTCAATAGCAGTAGTTATGTGTTCCATAAATTCCATGATAGCCATTGACGTAGTTTTGTTTTCTGAATCCATATTGACTGTTACTCAAGATATTTTGTTTATCAATGAATTCATCTAATCTTAGCACAAATAATTTTTCTAAAATCTTCTAAAACTGTGGCAATAGGGATATTGGTCTATAATTGTTTAAAATACCTTCATCACCACCTATAAAGAGAGGTACTATTTTAGCAGTTTTCATATTTTCTGGAAATTTTCCTGTCGAAAACGATAAATTACATATATATGTACAGTAAATGGCTCAACGATATGGCTCATTATATTCTTCACAAGCTTCATGTCCATATCAACCCTGTCTTTGGCTCTCTGTCTGAAAAAGTTTTAACCACATTCATTATTTCTTCTTCGTCAATTTCCTTAAGATAAATACTATTTACACAGTTAATAATTGAATAGTTCACTGTATCGTTTACCTTAGGTATTTTATCTGCAAGGACTGATCCAACATTCACAAAGTATTGATTAAATCCTTTTGCAATTTCAATATCATCATGAATTTCATCATTATCCTTTACAAAATGTTGTGAGATACCAGTCTTTGACCTATGATTCTTCAGAACATCATTCATTACTCGCCATGTAGCTTTCATATCACTGTTACTTTTACTTAATAAACCACTATAATATTCCTTTTTGTGTTTCCTTATAATCCCAACTAATTTGTTTTTATACCTCATATTTTTCTTCAGATTCTTGTGTTCTTGATTTCAGAAAGCATGAATACAAATAATTCTGTTTTTTTTACAAGCATTTCTCAATCCCTTAGTCATCCATGGTTGGTCAACAGTGTTTTTCCTAGTAAAATTTATTTGCATACAATTTTTTTTCATATAGAGTCTCTAGAATATTCATAAACTCATTATTGTCATGGTCTGTCTGTTTATGTTTAATCCAGCCCTGTGTCTCCTAGTTGTCTGGTTTCTGTGTTCTGTCTGTTTGTGCTTAATTCAGTTTTCTGTTTTGTTCAGTCTTTTGTGCTTAATCTAGTCTTCATGTTTGTTTACTTCAGCTTCCTGTGTTCTGTCTGTTTGTGCTTAATTCAGCTTTCTGTTTTGTTTCAGTCTTTGTGTTTAATATAGTCTTCATGTTTTAATTCAGCTTATTGTGTTCTGTCTGCTTGTGTTTAGTTCAGCTCTGTGTTTCTGCCCCTTTCTCACCTGTGTCTAGTTGTAATCATCGCAGGTGGATGTCATGTGTAATCAGTGTGTCTGTGTATAAATTCAGCTCCTCTCAGTCTTGTCATTGTCTCGGGTTTGTCCTCCCAAGGTGTTGTGTTCTGCTCTCCCTCCGTGTCCCTGAGTGTTTAGTAAGTACCTCTTCAGTTTAGTTCAGTTCAGTTTAGTTTAGTTTAATCCAGTTTACTTTAGTTTAGTTGAAATAGTTTTTGCTGCCTTGCCAGCCTTTGTTTTGTTTTAATTTTGTTGTAAAACACTTTAAAATTTCCCCTGAGTGTTCATCCATCCTTCTCCTGCATTTGGGTTCTACACTTCCTTCGTGCCAGCAGAACCTAACAATTATATGATGAGTTCACATCATCAACATACAGTACACATTTTCCCAAGTTTGTTTATTTAATCTATCTAACGCTTGTATGGATGTGTTTATTATTTTTCTTTTAACTGCTTTTATGGTATTCTGATCATTTTTATAGATTGTAAAAATTGGTAAGTGATCACTTAGGTCAGTAGTAAGAATACCACCCATCACATCCCCATTGTTATATTTGTGAAAAAGTTATCAATTGTTGTGGCACTATGACATGTAATTCTTGTAGGCTTGGATATTAAAGGATAAAGATTCAAGCTATACATTGAATTTATAAATGTACTGATGTTGTTGTCAACCGTTGTAAGTGATCACTTTGGTCAGTAGTAAGAATACCACCCATCACATCCCCATTTGTTATATTTGTGAAAAAGTTATCGATTGTTGTGGCACTATGACATGTAATTCTTGTAGGCTTGGATATTAAAGGATAAAGATTCAAGCTATACATTGAATTTATAAATGTGCTGATGTTGTTGTCAACCGTTGTGTTTCCTATATCAATATTAAAGTCTCTGCAGAAAAAAAATCTTAAAGTTCTTTTCTAATAGCTCCATGACTTTATCAGTAAACATTTCTATGTTTGAGTTCGGTGATCTGAATGCACAACTCACTATGACGTTTTTATCGTTCTCACATATTGGCTCTATTGTTACCATTTCCATTAAATTATCAATTGACATTTCACTAATCTTTACATTTTGTCATTTTTAACAAACAGAGCGACTCCACTACCTCTTCCACTCTTTCTGTTCATGTAATACAATTCATACCCGTCAATATTAAAATTTTTGTATTTACATCATTGAGCCATGTCTCCGAAAGTGCTATTATATCAAATGTTCTGTTTAATTCTTTCAGGTAGTGTATTATTTGTAATATATTTGCATTTATACTCCTGTTAAAGTGAATAATAGATCTCCATTTGCTATGTTATCATTGAACTGTTCTTCATTGTAATATTTACAATATTTTATAATTTGAAAGAAATCTTTATCAATCACATCTTCACTACTGTATTTTTAGAGTCTGAGACTTTGTACATCATCATTGTTTAAATGTACTTGTCCATCAGACTATACACTATTTCAAAATTGTGGATATGAATTAATTTCTCCTAAAATAATTTAAATTTATCCAAATCCTGCAATTCATCATTTTTGGTTGAGACCCTTCACGCATTTTAATCCAAACATTTCCATTTCTCGTCCATGTTGATGTTCTTATTTTGTTTTTTAATGACCTTGCCTCACGTGCAATATTGCCATTTTTCTTTGTCAGATGTTCATTAATGTATACTCTTGTTCCAGTTTTCTTGCCTGCATTATTGCATATTTTTTAGCTTTTCTACTAATGAACTTCATGACTATTAATGGTTTAGATTTATCTAATTTACTGGGCAAGGTATGACAGATGGAAATGACCTCATAGTCCACATTAATGTCTGTCTCAAAGAAAAGACACCACCTGTTCTTCCAAAGTCTGCAGCTCCTCCTGCTGTGCATCTTCTGTGATGCTTTTACCTTCAACAACCTTTGAAAGTGGCCGGCGCTTGACTTCAAGTCCAGATATTACTAAATTGTTCAGTCTTGCCTCTTGCTCCAGATCACTGGATTTGAAGATGAACCGGTAGCCAGTGCAGGGAGGCCAAGACTGGTGTAATGTGCTCTCTTTTTACCTGTACTAGTTAAAAATTGGGCTGCTGCATGCTGGACCAGTTGTAGTCTTGCAATGGTGGCCTGACTGATACCAAACAGGAGTGAATTGCAGTAATCAAGCCTAGATGTAATAAATGCGTGAATTACTGTCTCCAGGTTATTTTTTGATAATATGGGCTTCAGCTTAGACAGTCGCCTCAGCTGGAAAAAACAAGATTTAATGATCATATTTACATGGCTGTTGAGTTTCATGGAAGGATCCATTATCACTCCGATTTGTGACTTTTTGTTTTTCAGACAGGGCTAGAGCAGAAACATGTACAGTACTGTATTACTAAGCACTTAGCCTATTCTAACTCAGTACCCTACATAATTATCAAAAAACATACATTTGGGAGCCATAATGAAGGGAAAAACAGTTATTAGCCTGCTTGGATGCTGGTGACACCGTCCACCTCGGTCCATCCTCCGTATTCTCCATTAGTTTAGGACGTAAAACCGCCATCCAGCACGGTCCATCCTCTGTATTCTCTATTCGTTTAAGATGTAAAACTGCGTTCACAGTACAGTTTTGTTTTGTTTTTTGAATGTCCAGAGTACCAGACTTAGCTTTTTGCCACTACGTTTACGACGTACAACCGGAAACTGCGTAACTTGGCTTTTCAAAATATTTTTTAATTTTTTTTATGGG
>JBBPBX010064178.1:0-10537 GCA_038048925.1 Garcialebias charrua | reverse complement strand
TATATATATATAGTATACAGGTAGTCCCCGACTTACGAGCGTATGGACTTACGAGGATCCGATTTTACGAGATTATCATAATTAATAAAAATATGACATTAAATTAATTTTTTTTTTTTTTGTGTTTAAATGTTCTTAATTTCATGTGTACAGCACTTTGTTGCAGCTGTGGTCGTTTTAAATGGCTTTATAAATAAAGTATAGTTGTTATTTTTATGTTTTATTTAAATTTTTAGTGCATTCTGTACTGTATTAGCGATCACTCCCAAATTCCCCCCGGCTGAAATATAACGAGCGGACCTAAGTGTAGCTCCCACTGCCCTGCCGCCTGATGGGCAACGAGCGGAGCTATCAAGCCGACATGCCGGCCCGGGACCGGGAGCTGGCGGACATGCTGGGTGGGAGCTGCTGGCTTTTTAGGACCGTGTGTGCGATCAGAGGTTGCCTCATACGGATAAATGAGCTGGAAACTCTCTGTGAACTTTGTGGATGTGTCTGTTGTGGAGCAACCGCCGCGATCCTCCGCGATCGCTCTTAAAAAGCGCCGCGCGACAACATTAGCCCATCGGCTAAGCTAAGGCTAGGCTAAATGCTAAGCGGACCCCCACCAGAACCAAACCGAACCGGCGGCCGGGAGCTCGCCTCGATGTCCGCCTAGCAGCCTAAGATGTTGGATGGACATTCAGCTAACGTGGAGAAGCAGCTCCGACAGCCTTTTTTGGATGGATGGACTCGTTAGCACGGAGCTAATGAGCTAATAAAGCCTAATGGCGGTGGCTAACAACAAACAGCTCACGCGGTCAGCTTGTTTTGGATGAACGAACACCGCGGAGAAACGGCTTTCGGTAAGTTTATTAAAGTAAACTCCTTTCATGGCTTCAAATGTATGGACTTAACAAGCTAACAGTCCTTCCTCTAAACAGTTTGGACGACGTTAGAGCAGCAGAATGTATGGAGCCCCGACATGCTCGGACGTGCTAACAGACGAGACAAGCTTGATCAGCTCAAAGTAAGAAATTATATTTTTATTTATCTGTTTTGTACTGTACAGTACAGTATGCTGTTTCTGTGATGAAAATAACTAAAAGTACAGCTGCAGTTGGCACTAAGGCACTTTGGCGTCTTTTTTCCTATTTACGAGCGCTGTTCCGGTTTTACGAGATAGCACGTGCGTTGTCGGACTTACGAGTTTTTCATCTTACGAGATACTCGTTGTAACGGAACTCGCTCGTAAGTCGGGGACTACCTGTATATATATATATATATATATATATATATATATATATATATATATATATACATATATACATACATACAGTACATACATATATATATATACACATCAAAATGGTATTTGGCACTTCACTTGTTTTTTTAAGTCATGGTGCTCACCAGATGGTTGAATCGAGGGGCTTTCCTCTCCTCCCTTCACTTCACCAACAGACAGACTCAGGCATCACTGAACATATATGTGAGACAGGAAATGTGCCTTTTAAACGAATGGGAATAAAATCAAACCAAAATTCAACTGGATCTCCCTACAGATACTAGTACATATAAATATTGGTGTTAACCAGTAAAGTGCAAGTAATAAAGGATCAAATATTGAAAACAAAGCACAACTGGATGCATTAAGATGCAAGCAAAGGTCTACCACGGAAGAATGGTAAGGTTGGAGGGGTGAAACAAAGAGGGCTACCCCAAAAAAAATTTAAAGAAGGCAAACCTTTGTTAGTTGTTCTCACCATCATATCTGTGAAACAACTGTCTTTATGTACTGTAATTGGAAAATCTGTTTCACAGAAACATAAACTGTGACTTTCTTTCGTGCTGCTTTTCAATTCCTTTTCTGGGTCAAATGTTGTGCTATTTTTAATTTGTCTGCTTCAAACCAAGTGTCCAACCATAGCAATGTAACGTAATTATCATTAATCCACCAGCAGATGGAGAGGTCGTGTTTACTTGCCACAGGAAGCTGTCAGTGTCATCCCCAGAGACAAACACTCTGTTTAAGAAGGGGATCACCAGATTTATGCTGTTTGACTCATAGTTTATGAAAGACAAAACAAGGAGGGGGAGGAAGTTGTATAGAAGATTAAAACACTGATAAAGGTTTTACTTTATCAACATGATTTTTTAAATATAAGCTGCAGTTATTTTAGATTTCTGTGGTCATACAGTAGATGTTGTTCAGTCAAAAGAAGATGTTAAAACACTTTGACACATAAAAGGATCATAAGATGCTTTTTGAAAACGCAAGTTGGTAGTTTTGTTATGGAGTGCCCAGACAGAAACTGATTGGGTCTGTGAGCATGCTGTGCTGTTTTAGTTGCACAGTTAACCTCACCTTTAAAGCTCCATGTCTTGAAGCTTTGTGGATTACTTTTCTGTCACTTCCTTTTTGGAAAGCTTTCCGTCACAATTAAAGGAATAAGGGAAGGATTGGCAATGACTTATCAATAATAATAATACTGTAATAATAATAATAATCATCATCATCATTTTATTTAGAAGCGCCTTTCAGGCCCCTAAGGACACTTTACAGCAAGACAAATTGAAATATAAAATAAATAAAGAATATAAAATACAAAAGAAAAGAAAATACATTTAGTAAAATTAACGATAAGCTAGTCTAAAGAGATGTGTTTTCAGACCAGTCTTGAACAGAGAAAGGGAGGTGGTGTTACGTGCCAGGGCACATTATTATTTTAAGCCCCAATATATCATGTTTATGTTGGCTGCCAACCTGGCTGCCCTGCTAAACACACCTTTTTTACAGCCTGATTTGGATCAGCCTTGATTGGTGCAGTCTGTTGAGCCTGCCTATAAATAGGCTGGGTGCAGTGATCAGTTGCAGGGGTGTGGAGGTGTGGAGGTTTGTGCTCCTCCGCCCACCCCTCGCCACTTGGTTGTCACTCTTGAGGGAGTTAGCTGCTATGAGCAGGTATGTGCTCTTTCAGACTCTTGTGATCCTATGAGCTTGAGTTTGGCTTGCCCATGGGGGACTTAGTTTTTAGATGTGCTCTGGTTGTTTATCTGTTTGTCTGATTGTTTGGTACTGGTACTGTTTTTAAGTAGATTTTGCCTGATGACAGAGTGAGATCGGTAGTTCAGTTTTATCGTTTTTCTTTTACCCCTAGGGTCCCCTTTTGGTCAGGTAGTCCGTCTCCAGACAGGCTGCGACGGCCCTGTTTTTATGGGTTGGGCCGACGCTGGGGACGTTATATTCTTTTTGGCTGACTCACTCTTGTCCACCATTTATTTGTACTTTTGTCTGTCTATTTTTGCTCCCTTTTTGTTGCCCTGTGCCAGAAGACGGTGCACTCCGCACCTGGAGGGAGGAGTCGGGCAGTTTTCAATAAAGCTTTTTATTTTTACATTCTGCCTTCTTGTGTCCTTTGTCCATTTAATGTGTTCGGCCTGAGCCAGCCGTAACATATTTTGGGGGCTCGTCCGGGATTGAGCTAATTTATTAATATTTACCCTCATTTTTAAGTGTGTCTTTGAGGGCTCGTCTTGTTTGGGTGGAGTCATTTGTGTGGAGCACCTTTCAGCTGCACTTGGTGTTCATGAGCAGCTGGTGCTCGTTTTGTTTTGATGACAGTAGTCTGTTGTGCAGGAAGGTTTTGGTGGTGAGTGTTTTAACTGTTTGTTGGTCTTTGAACATGGAGTTTTGACCTTTGTGGTTTAGTTAAACACTCACATTTGTTACCTTTTTTAAACTGTGCTTAAATCAGCTACTGTGTGGGCCAATCCTTTTAAACTTTCTGTCACAAACATGCTGCAGAAGGACTGTTGGTATTGTAGTCAGGTTTCAGCTATTTTGCCTGCTGCAGTTTTTTTAAGTCCTGATGGGTCTCCAAGTGCATCTGTGGAGGCTGTGTTGCAGTATGTTATATTATGACTTGTTTTTGTGCAGTGTGTTTAAATTATGTAGTCGGGGTGTGATGTTTAGCCCAGATGATTTTGTTGGCACCCACTTTTGGTGAGGTCTTCTGTGTTGTGTGTTGTTTCTTTTTTGGTTCTGTGCTTGTTTAACACAGATGAGTTTGTTGACACCCACTTTTTGGATTTCTTGTGCTTGTGTGGTGTTTCGTTTGTTGCTGTGCAAGGAGCGCAGATTGGTTTTGAAGCACACACTTTTTTGAGCCTTGAAATTTGTGTGGTGTTAGATTCTGTGGTTAACGTTGTGTCGCACAGGTGGTTTTAAGAAACACGCACGTTTGGAGGCCTTGCATTTTGTGTGGTGTCTGATTCTGGGTTATGCATTTTTCTTACTGTTTGGACTACGTGTACACCTGTTTTTAAGACAAGTCTTGTATGTCAGAATGTTTTGAATAATGATTGGATTCGTTTTTTGTTGTTTGTATGGGTAATGAGCTATGGTTAATGACATAGCTGCATCCCCCATCCAAAAACTGTCGGTGGGGATGTTACGTGCCAGGGCACATTATTATTTTAAGCCCCAATATATCATGTTTATGTTGGCTGCCAACCTGGCTGCCCTGCTAAACACACCTTTTTTACAGCCTGATTTGGATCAGCCTTGATTGGTGCAGTCTGTTGAGCCTGCCTATAAATAGGCTGGGTGCAGTGATCAGTTGCAGGGGTGTGGAGGTGTGGAGGTTTGTGCTCCTCCGCCCACCCCTCGCCACTTGGTTGTCACTCTTGAGGGAGTTAGCTGCTATGAGCAGGTATGTGCTCTTTCAGACTCTTGTGATCCTATGAGCTTGAGTTTGGCTTGCCCATGGGGGACTTAGTTTTTAGATGTGCTCTGGTTGTTTATCTGTTTGTCTGATTGTTTGGTACTGGTACTGTTTTTAAGTAGATTTTGCCTGATGACAGAGTGAGATCGGTAGTTCAGTTTTATCGTTTTTCTTTTACCCCTAGGGTCCCCTTTTGGTCAGGTAGTCCGTCTCCAGACAGGCTGCGACGGCCCTGTTTTTATGGGTTGGGCCGACGCTGGGGACGTTATATTCTTTTTGGCTGACTCACTCTTGTCCACCAATTATTTGTACTTTTGTCTGTCTATTTTTGCTCCCTTTTTGTTGCCCTGTGCCAGAAGACGGTGCACTCCGCACCTGGAGGGAGGAGTCGGGCAGTTTTCAATAAAGCTTTTTATTTTTACATTCTGCCTTCTTGTGTCCTTTGTCCATTTAATGTGTTCGGCCTGAGCCAGCCGTAACAGGTGGTGTTTTGAAGGTCTGGCGGTAGAGCGTTCCAGAGGTGAGGGGCAGAGCAGGTGAAGGCCCTGCTCCCCATGGTGGAGAGGTGGGCAGAGGGTACATGGAGGTGTAGTGAAGAGGAGGATCTGAGAGAGCGGGATGGGATGGTGATTTGTAGGAGGTCAGATAGATAAGGAGGGGCTAGGTTGTGGATAGCTTTGAACGTGAGAAGTAGAGTTTTGAAGACAATGCATGATTTAACCAGGAGCCAGTGGAGTTGCTCCAGGACAGGAGTGATGTGGTTATAAGAGGAGGTTTGAGTGATGACACGGGCAGCTGAGTTCTGGACTATTTGTAGCTTGTGGAGAGATTTGTTAGGGAGGCTATAGAGAAGGGAGTTGCAGTAGTCGATACGGGAAGTCACAAGACTGTGCACAAGGATGGCTGTGGAGCGGGGTGTGAGAGAAGGACAGAGACGGTTAATATTACGGAGGTGGAAATAGGCAGACCGAGTAATATTGTTGATGTGTGAGGTGAAGGAGAGAGTGGTGTCGAGGATGACACAGAGACTCTTGACCTGAGGGGAGGGGGATAGCAGAGAGTTGTTAAGGGGGACGAGAAGATGTTCTGATTTTGAAATAGAGTTTTTGGTACCAACAAGAATGATTTCTGTTTTGTTACTGTTTAGTTGAAGGAAATTGTTAGAAAACCATCGATTTAGCTCATTGAGACAGTCGTGAGGATGGAGGGTGGGTGGGTGGAGTTTGGTTTTGTTGACAAGTAGAGCTGTGTGTCATCAGCATAGCTGTGGAAATGGACGCCGTACTTCCGGAAGATGTGGCTTAAGCAGCAGCTAGACACCTCTTCAGTGCTGGGACAACTTCTGCCTATGGGACTTCCATGTCCTGCTTCTCTGAAGTCCTTCCACAGGCTTCTTCCAGCACTCTCGAGTGCACCTGCAGAAACACCGCAGTCCAGTCTCATCAGCCGTTCTACAAATACTGGGTCTACCTGTTCCTCTCTCCACCGCTCCTCACCTACACCATCTCATCGTTGAAACCAGGACCTCAACTCTCCTCTGGTTCTTTCTCCTGAAAACTACAAGTAAGACAATTCCAATTACTTCAAGATTCAAGCATCAAAACATCAAGATTGGATACTCCCCTCTACTCCCTTCTCTTCCAGCTTTTTCCCTCCAACTGCACCTGTAAATAAAGAACACTTATTTTTTGTATACCTGGTTGTTGTGTACTCTTTCTCGGTCTGCCACTTCGGGGTCCTACAAACGACACCATGATAGTTTGTCCCCGCCAAACTGACCCCTCTGGCACGACTGAGGAAGAACCACTTCAACCAGGTAGTAGTCAGGGGAAAGACTCTAACTCTGGCCTTACAACAGGTTCTAAAACAGCAAGAAATAATGCAAGATAATCTCCTTAAATGGGGTAGTATGTTTTTTTCCTCTCCAACAAAGGACAAACAATAATCCCTCTTCTTCTCCAAAACAGCCGAAAACTATTGACCCCACAGGAACCAGACACATTCAACATGTCAAAGAACCTGATGTCAAGCCTTCAGAGTTGTTTGAGGGTGATAAAAGAAAGTGTGTGGGCTTTCTGCTTCAGTGCAATCTGGCGTTCAGCCGTGCTCCGGTAATGTACTCCTCTGACTCTTCTCGTGTATCATATATTGTCGCCACTCTGAAGGGTGAAGCACTTCAGTGGGTCAACGCTTACCTCCGCCGACGTCCGATCCAGGCTTTGCCTTTTGCTGATTTCATCAGAGACTTCCTCAAGGTATTTGATTATCCTTTACTCCAAGAAGAAGCCGCTCAGAAACTATTTTCAGTCCGGCAGGGAAAAGACACCGTAGCAAAGTTTTCCATTCGCTTCCGCATTCTCGCGGAGGAATCCGGTTGGGGTGAGAAGGCATTACGTAGTGCTTTCCTTAACTCGCTCAATAGCAACATTAAGGATCAAATATTCACGAGTGAATTACCTGTTGACTTAGATGGAGCTGTAGCTTTAGCTATTAGAGCTGACAACAGGGCACGAGAGTGTAAGATGGAAGAGAACTACAGTTCCCATGAGCACTTGCCAAACGGAAGGATTCTACCGGTCCCCATGACGTCATCCTCCGAACCCGAGCCGATGCAGATCGGACACACTCGGCTGACACCGGAGGAGCGACGACGCCGCATACAAAACAAGGATTGTCTTTATTGTGGGAAGAAGGGACACACATTATCCACCTGTTTCCTATGGGTAAAAGATTGAGCCCACCAGTTAAACAGGAGATACTGGTGGGTACTATTTCTAACACTCCTGTGAGTTATTTGAAACTGCCCGTGACTCTTTGTATTAATACTGTGACTTTCCCTGTTCAGGCCCTGATCGACTTTGGTGCTGAACAGAATCCATCCATCCATCCATTTTCGTCCGCTTATCCGGGGTCGGGTCGCGGGGGTAGCAGCCTAAGTAGGGAGGCCCAGACTTCCCTCTCCCCAGCCACATGGAGCAGCTCCTCTGGGGGAATCCCAAGGCGTTCCCAGGCCAGCCGAGAAACATAGTCCCTCCAGCGTGTCCTGGGTCTTCCTCTGGGTCTCCTCCCGGTGGGACATGCCCGGAACACCTCACCAGGGAGGCGTCCAGGAGGCATCCTAACCAGATGCCCGAGCCACCTCAACTGGCTCCTCTCGATGTGGAGAAGCAGCGGCTCTACTCCGAGTCCCTCCCGGATGACTGAGCTTCTCACCCTATCTCTAAGGGAGAGTCCAGACACCCTGCGGAGAAAACTCATTTCAGCCGCTTGTATCCGAGATCTCGTTCTTTCGGTCACAACCCAAAGCTCATGACCATAGATGAGGGTGGGAACGTAGATCGATCGGTAAATTGAGAGCTTTGCCTTTCGACTCAGCTCTCTCTTCACCACGACAGACCGGTACAGCGCCCGCTTCACTGCGGACGCTGCACCTATCCGCCTATCGATCTCACGCTCCAGTTTTCCCTCATTCGTGAACAAGACCCCGAGATACTTAAACTCCTCCACTTGGGGCAGGACCTCATCCCCGACCCGGAGAGGGCATGCTACCCTTTTCCGGCTCAAGACCATGGCCTCGGATTTGGAGGAACTGATCCTCATCCCGGCCGTATCACACTCGGCTGCAAACCGCTGAACAGAATCTGATCAGTTAAAGCTTGGTGGACGAACTCCAGATCCAGTCCCTGAAATTCGAGCAAGACTTCTCGGTTTCCGCCCTCACTAGTCTAAACATTTCTACAATCTCACACAAAACAATAAAAATTAGGTTTGTGGTATCTGGCAACCACCAAGAATTGGGTGAATTTTTCATTATCGACTCTCCTGGGTCACCCATCATTTTGGGTTACCCTTGGCTCAGGTTACACAACCCTCAGATTAATTGGGAAGAGGGTCGTGTTGACAGTTGGAGAGTGAGATGCTCAGCTGAATGCCTTTGCTCAGCCATGACTCCTAGTCCCATCAAACAAACTCCCAGTGAACCCATTGATTTATCCATTGTTCCTGAAGTTTACCACTCTTTGGCACCAGTATTCAGTAAACAAAAAGCTTTGTCATTACCACCCCACAGGCCATATGATTGCACCATTGAACTGATACCCGGTGCCTCGCTACCATCTAGCCGGCTGTACAACATCTCTGGTCCTGAAAGGACAACAATGACGGACTACATCGAGACTTCATTAAAGAGTGGCATCATCTGTCCATCCACGTCTCCTCTGGGTGCTGGTTTCTTCTTTGTGGCAAAGAAGGATAAATCTCTACGACCATGTATTGACTATCGGGGGCTCAATCAAATCACTGTTAAAAACAAGTACCCTCTTCCTATCATCGACTCTGTCTATGAGCAACTTCAAGAGACGTCAATATTTTCAAATTTGGATCTTAGAAATGCATACCACCTCGTACGCATACGTCAAGGAAATGAATGGAAGACCACCTTCAAGACTCCCATGGGCCATTTTGAATACTTGGTCATGTCTTTTGGCTTGACAAATGCCCGGCCATATTTCAGACACTGGTGAATGATGTGCTTCGAGATTTCCTCGGTGTGTTCGTCTTTGTCTACCTTGACGGCATTCTGATTTTTTCCAAGGATCAGGGACAACACGTTCATCATGTGCGATCTGTTTTACAGCGTCTACTGGAGAACCATCTCTATGTCAAGGCTGAGAAATGCGAGTTCCACGTGTATACAGTCTCCTTCTTGGGGTTCATATTTGAGAGAGGACAGGTAAGGTCAGACCCAGCGAAGATAAAGGTGGTGGTGGACTGGCCTACTCCGACTACATGGAAAGAGCTTCAACGTTTCCTGGGGTTTTCTAACTTTTAACGACGGTTCATAAGGGATTATAGCAAGGTTGCTACTCCGTTGACTCAACTGACATCCTCCCTCCAGAAGTTCGACTGGTCTCCAGAAGCTGAGGGAGCCTTCACTGGCCTCAAGACTTTGTTTTCTACAGCTCCTATTCTGTCTCACCCTGACATCAACAGACAGTTCGTGGTGGAAGTGGACACCTCCGAATCCGGGGTGGGGGCTGTTCTTTCCCAGCGGTCAGTGGAGGATAGCAAGCTTCATCCCTGCACTTTCTTTTCTCGACGCCTCTCACCTGCTGAACGTAACTATGATGTTGGGGATAGGGAGCTGCTTGCCATCAAGATGGCATTGGAGGAGTGGCGTCATTGGCTGAAGGGTGCTGAAACTCCATTTGTGGTTCTTACTAACCATAAGAATCTGGCGTACCTACAGAACGCTAAGAGACTCAATGCTCGACAAGCTCGTTGTTCGCTGTACTTTGCTAGATTCAATTTTTCTGTCTCATATATTCCAGGAACATGCGACATGAAGCAAGACGGCCTCTCATGGCAGTTTGCTACGGCAGAGGACCTCGACATCCCCTCAAACATCCTTCCCCCATCCTGCACGGTGGACGTCATGACATGGGAGATAGACACTGTGATTCGGGACGCACAGCAGACTGAACCCGACCTGGGTACTGGCCCCAGGGATAAGAGATTTGTTCCTCCAGCTGCCGTCAGTAAGGTACTCCACTGGATACATTCTGCCAGGTTCTCTTGTCACCCAGGTGTCCGTCGGATGTTGCAACTCATCCGGTCCCATTTTTGGTGGCCAAACTTGGAGAGGGATGTCAGGGACTTCGTCGCGGCTTGTCCCACCTGTGCACAGAGCAAGCACAGCAACCAACCTCCGGCAGGACTGTTATTGCCCCTTCACGTCCCCAGCCGGCCCTGGTCGCACATCGCCCTCAATTTCGTCACTGGTTTGCCGATTTCCAATGGTTATTCAGATTCAGATTCAGTTTATTATTGCC
>JBBPBX010064177.1:0-20327 GCA_038048925.1 Garcialebias charrua | reverse complement strand
TTTCTCTTAAGGACGCCTGAAGATGTGAAGGTGGGCTCCAGACTCCAGAAGAGCTGATCCAAAAACGCTCCTGGCAACCTGGAGCAGATTTTTAGTTATAGTAAAAATAAACATCTTTTAACCTTTTCTCCTGCGTCCTTTGAATATGTTATTGCCTTCACGGGTCGTAACAGTTTAATAAATCCTAAATAGCCACAAGTTATTTTTCACTTGGGGAAATCAGACAAAATGAATTCACTATCTATTAATCCTGCAATGCATCATTAATTAAGGCAGTTGCTAGTAGTTACTTAAGTGTATTTGTGAACCCTTCTCATTCTTTATTAAGGTTTTGTTCATGTTGAATAAATCCTAAATAGCCAGAAGTTATTTTTCACTTGTGGAAATCAGACAAAAATCAAAGCAGGAGACGTTGAATACCAAAAACAGGTTTGTATTGACATTTTCTAAAAGTCAATAAAACATAAATCTGTCAGTTAGATGTTCCCACCGCTAGTTAGAACGACTCCGTCACGTTTTGCAAAATAAAGAAACCGAGTAGGACTCGCTGCAGAAGAAGCCTGCAGTTTAACAAAACCGAACTACGTCCACATCGTGATGTCGTCAGCTTTCTCTTCGCTTGTGAAACTTTGTTCAGTCACATTCTGACGGTCATGAGCACTCGTTTGACTCGTTTTGAAGCGAAAACAACGCGCTTTGGAGACTAGCTTAGCTTTTAGCCTGCTATCGCTAACGCCTGCTGTTGGAGTGAGCGCTGCGTAACAACGACGTCACCACGCACGTTTTGTGTCACAGCTTTTTCTGTCCGGGCGGGTTGTTGAAGCAGCCGTTTCAACACGAACAGAAAAAGAAAAACGTCAGTGAAACGTTGTAAAATCCTATCATTTGATTTGTGACCAAAATGTTTTGCACGACCTTTCTTTGACACAATTTTTGCCACTTTAGTGACCTGCTACAGGTTGAGTGTTTCGCTGCGTAACAATGACGTCACCACGCACGTTTTGTGTCACAGCTTTTTCTGTCCGGGCGGGTTGTTGAAGCAGCCGCTTCAACACGAACAGAAAAAGAAAAACGTCAGTGAAACGTTGTAAAATCCTAGCATTTGATTTGTGACCAAAATGTTTTGCACTACAGTACTTTTCTTTGACACAATTTTTGCCACTTTAGTGACCTGCTACAGGTTGAGTGTTTCATCATGACCCAGGTTGGGTAAACATTTTAGATTTCCACAAGTGAAAAATAACTATTTAGGATTTATTCAACATTAACAAAACCTTAATAAAGAATGAATAGTCTTCACTTTAGAAGGGTTCACAAATACACTTAAGTAACTACTAGCAACTGCCTTAATTAATGATGCATTGCAGGATTAATAGATAGTGAATTCAAACATTATTTAACAATTAGGACGCATTTAATACATGTGGTGAAAGTACATTAATTTGTGCATTTACAAATATAGATAGCATAGTTAATTCATGAGTTATTAAGCATGAATAAACATTGAGTACGTAGGTTTTGGAACTCATTATTCTTTATGCATAAAGCGTTAATAAGTGTGTTAATTAATAGTGTATTAAGTGTGAATCATCCTTAATTAATGATGTTTTCAATGTTAATTAAATGTTTATTAATGCTTAAATAAGGCTAAATAAGGTGTAGTTATTATAAAGTGTTACCGATGTTGGTTGTGTATTTGTCTTGGAAACAGAAAATAAGGGTCATTTTGTGACTATCAGGCAGATCCAGAATGCCAGATACCAGGATCATGACTGTAAAATAAATTCTCTGCAGCTGTCGATTCTTAACTCCTTTGTTTAATTAAAGGTTTTGCTCCTTACCGAAGACAACTGAGACCACTTCCCCTGCTCACGCATATTCAGCCAACAAACATCAAAATCAGAATAAGCTTATCATTGTACCGAGATACAGTGAGAATATGTCCGCAGTCGTCCGAAAGTGGCTAAATGCTTGTAGCTGCTGCTATGATAGCGCGGCCTCATATCCTTTTCAGAATACATTTTTTAGATAGAAAAGGGGACAAAGCCATGAGGAGAGGATAGTGGCATTAACAAAAAAAAAAAGGATCTCTTCACATCTTGTCCTAACAGGACACAATTTAATACATCAAAAATCTCTGTCATCAAGCACATTTATGAACACGTTACATATGCATTTGACAATAAGGCAGTCCATGAAGCACTAACAGATAGGGGGAGATGGGTTGTGATAGATTAAGCTTTTCCTTAGTTTACACAGAAATTGATGTTTGGCTATTTTCGAGGCCAACCGGGGGAGTCAGATTCATATAAGCCACAGTTGTTGTTGTTGTTTTTTCAGGCAGACTATTTTTCTTGTCAACCTTGAGTCTTACTGGTACTTTCAAGATACAAAATGGCCAGATTAAGGAGCATTCTACTGGCCCATGCTTACGCACCCCTCCAAGGTTGTTTCATGCTGGCGAGTCCCAAAGCTGCAGGTGGCCTCCAATTCTCACAAATCACTTCCATCTTACAGCTTAGTTTGTAAATCAGCTGGTTTTGAGTCCTCAAATCATGAACAAAACTTTCACAAGCAGGCAACCTGACGAGGGCCAAACTAGCTGCAGCTGTCTTGTACAGTTTATTGACAGACCAGGAACCAGCCGATTCCAAAAAGCAGGAAGCCTGTTATCATAAATCCGATTGTATACGTCTTTTGTATCCTCAGCGTAACATGAGGGTTCTCCAGGACACTGTTGCTTTGTTGAAAAGATTTGTCTATTGTGTTGAAAGTCCAGTTGATCAGATCCATAACCGTAGTTTTCATTTTGGAAGATGTATAAAATAGGAGCTCCGATACACAGACATAGTGCATGTGGCACGTGTGTCTCAGTTGCACTTTTCCTTAATAAATGCACTTTAATGGTCAAATCAACTGCATTTTGCCAGGGCAGCTCGGCGAAATCCAGCTGATTTCACGTTTTGAGGCAGCGCCTTGCATGGCAGGCTACCGCTACCGGTGTATGAATGTGTGTATGAATGGGTGGATGGCTGGTACTGTGAAGCACTTTGGGGCCCCTCATAGGGGGCTGGAAAGTGCTATACAGTATAAGTAAGCTCCATTTACCATTTACCATGAAAAGCAGGAGGAAAACAGGAGAGGGAAGAGAATTGTCCGCCTTGTTCCAGAGTGAGTAAGGGGGGGAAAAAATCATTTGGTTTAAAAGTTCACACAAGAAGCAGGAAGTTACCACTTAGCGTCCCTAAAACCCTTTTTGATTAAAAAAAATAAAATAAAATTATAGTTTTAAAAAGTTTTTCATTTTGCAAGAGAACCTTTACCTGTCTGTCACATTTTAATGTTTTGGGTCTGGTTCTTCTTTTGTACTGAATGGCCAGTTTTTAGTTATAACCACAGAGTCAAAAATAAATGTCAACATGTGAAGCTCTAAAATGAACTGAAGGCCTAGCATTCCTCGAAATAATCCCCTTTTCCTGCCACCTTTTAAACTACGGTATACGTTTAAATAAAATTAATATTTGGCTAAATATTTAGCTTGCAAGTTAAATATTTAGGTCCGAGTTAAATATTTAGTTGGCAAAATAAATATTTAGTTTAAGAATTAAATGTTTAGCTTAGAAATGAAATATTTAATTTGGACAGTACATATTTAGTTTGGAAACTAAATGTTTAGTTTTGAAAATAAATATTGAGCTTGGAAATTAAATATTTAATTTACACCTAAATATTTAGTTTACTAACTATATATCTAACGCTCAAGTTTAGTTTGTAAACTAAATATTTAGCTTGTATGTGAAATATTTTGTTTGGAACTACAGTATTCATAAATGTATGAATAACATGGTGAAACTATGACTTTGAAAAATAAAAACCCTATTTTTTAATTATTATTATTATTATTATTATTATTATTATTATTATTATTATTATTATTATTATTATTATTATTATTACTAAAGGCTAAATAACCAAAATATTGCTATTAATTTTTGACTGTATAACTTTACAAACGCAACCACATAACTTAATTTTCCACAATAAATGCATTTACCAAGGAATTTGATTATCTTTATTTTCTTTTAGGGTGATATGATGAAGTTTTTGGTTAAAGGTGCACTCTGCAGTTTTTGTAGAACGCAGCACTTAGAAAATTTTTCAACAGGGAAAGCATTCTGATCCCTCCCCCTCAGAGCCATATATGGCTCTCATGGGCGTAGCCAGGGGGGGTTCGCCCGGTTCGAACGAACCGCCCACTTTGCCTATGAAGTCCCGTCTACAACTCCCGCGAGACTGTGAGGGGAAGACAACATTCACTCTGTCCTGGCTTGGAAGGCAACACGGTGGATTCAAACGGTAAAATTACATTGTGGTTTTTGATTCAACTGTTCATTTGTGTATTTTAAGTAGTACTGTTTGATGTTAGAGAGATTAGAAGTGGGTCACGTTTTTATAAGATATGGATAATGCTAAAACATGCTAAAGCTAAGCTAAGTAGCAACGATTTTCGCCACGTTTTTTTTCCTTGTTTTTGGCTATTTCCGCCATGTTGGGAACAGTAATTTATCTGAAATTAGTACCAGTACGGCCCCATTCTATCCCTAAAGCTGAGTTTACAGTGATAGGACAGATAGTTACTCACAGGAAGCCTGAAACTGAGCGTCCATGTTTTTCTAAACAAAAGCTACAGGCCTCAGGCCTAGTTTGGACAGGATACAAACAATAACTTAGCAGTGTTGAATATACTGTAATATAGCCTATTTGGTGAAAAATAAATGTTTGGATAAATTTTCAAAAGAACAAACATTCAGAAAAACTGTTTTTGTACGTAAGACAAGTAAAAAAAACGTTTTCAAATAGAAACCCAAAATGTCTTAGCAGATCTTACTAAATTGTTTACTACATACTTAATATTATGTTAAACTGTTTTTCAGGTTTCTGTGCTGGATACCAACATGGGTAGGTGCAAGCAGAAGGACAGAGAGGAAAAGAGCAGCGCTTCAATGTACAACTTTGTTTCAAAGAAACAGAGTTCCAGGTAAAATAAATAAATAAAACAGATCTTCTTGTAAAATAGATTTTGTCAATAATATGTCTTAGAATGATTTCAGGAACAAATGTTTTCTTATTTAGAATGTATTTCTGTAAATTCTTTTAGCTAAATATTAAATCTTTTGATATGATTATTTAAATGCTAAAAGTGTCTAAAAAATATTCTAAAATCTCTTATTCACGTGTCATATCTTAGATGAAGACCGTGCAAGTTTGGTGTGTACCAGTGCTTCGAATGATGAAGATGGCTGCCCCTGAAGTAAGTTATTTTGAAGTTAAGCACCTGAGAAGCCCATTTTAGAAATTGAATGTTACAACATTACTATACAGAACATTTTGTTTTAATAATTGTTCTGCTAGGTACGGCAGAGTGCCTGGGTCACAGAGGCCGAACACCCCTGCAGGTTCCATTAAAGAGTGTGACCGAGACCTTTACCCCAACTTGCACGTCCTACTTCAACTGGCCTACACACTGCCTGTGACCTGCGAATGTGAGCGCAGTGCCCTTCGTCGCTTGAACAGCTACATGCGGGCATCAATGACGAAGGAGCGTCTCTCACTGGCACTACTTCACATTCACTACAGCAAACACATTGACCTTGAGAGCGTTGTTGATGTGTTTGCAAACAAACACTCGAGGAGGATGGAGCTGGACTCACTTGTCTATCCAGAGACATAAGATGTTGGACAGAACTGTCTTATGCAATGTAAATAAAGGTTTTGCAAAACTACATTTGTCTTGAGAAATTTTAATGTTACTCTAGGGGTCTGCAACCTTTTCGATACAAAGAGCCATTTCTGCTCCTTTATTCACTAAATTAAACGTGTCCGGAGCCACAACACCTGCTGCAACTGGGATTCTCAACTGGTGGCCCACGGACCACTTTAAGTTTGTTAGAGGACATTTTTCTGGCCAGCAGGAATGATTTATAAAACTAAAAATGTCTAATGATTTTTTAACATTTACTGATATTTTTACATTTTAAGATAAAATAAAAGACAAGATTCTTGTAAAGAAGGAAAAATTAATATAGTTTTGCCCAGTTTCTAAAAACTAAAACAAACAATGCAGGCCTATGTGATTTTTTTTTTTTTACTAGAAAAATTAAGTATCCTACTTAAAAGAAATAAAGCATAAAGTGAAAGTATGTTAACTCCTTGTAATGTAGGAAAACTGCTAAAACTAACCCTTCCAGTTATAAGAACCAATAAAATTCAGTTTTGGTCAAAGCTTGAAAGAGCTGCTGCAGAGGGACCCTGAGCTGCAGGTTGCAGACCCCTGGTCAATTGTTTTTGTGTACATGTGAATTGTATTGTTGTATTTTTCAATTTATTAATTTCATTCATAAAAAACAATGTCTAACCACAAAGCAAAGTAAAAAGATTATTTATTTTTGCAATTGAAGTTATATTATTTGTTGTGGGGTTAGTTTGCATTTATGTTAAGGAGTGGTACTGTGCCTTTAAGAGGATGACGTCATTCGTTCTTCTTCGGTGGTATTTTTTTTCTGTGTATGTTCGGGTGGGACTCGGAGTACCGTGTCTCTGGGATGAGTTCTGAATAGAAGACTGGACACACATCCCCTCTCAGTGTGTTGCTCTTTCTCCACTAACAAAAACCACCTATTTGGTAAGATTTACCTCACACAGCATTGTTTTAACTAGCTAGCTAATTAGCTTGTTTACACGTTTGAAGTAACGTGTACCACCGCCAATGAACCAATCAGAGGTCCATTTTTTCTTCAAACGAACCGCCCCTCATAAAATCCTGGCTACGCCACTGGCTCTGCTCCTCCTTGCTCTCGCTTAAATTCAGCTCTGCCTTCTTAGCTCCGCCTCCACTTTATGTCCTGTGGCAGACGCTGTGAAGTTCTGTGTTTATATGTTAATAAAACGTTCTAAAAAATAAAATAAAAACAGGGAGCGCTGGTCCAGCACACCAGAACACCAGCAAATCTGCAAAGCCTCGCGCAGCCACGTTGAACCCGAGTTTAATTCGCTCGTGACAAATTCATTCATTTCCTCATTTCAGTCATGGAGTCAGCGGAGGAGGAAGCGATCACTTGACTTTTGGCAAAAAACAAAAGAAAAGTCCAGATCAGGGATGAAGAAGGGGAATTTAATACATTTGTGTCACATACAAAACAGTTTTGCATCGCTTTGCAATCCTTTGAACGAGAACCTGCGCGGCCGCGGGGGCTGGGACAGGCGGGGGCGTGGGTTAGGAGCGTGAGAAGTGAGAAGCTCTGTTTTTATTGGCTGGTTAAAAACTTTGTTTCTATTGGCTGGTTAATGGCAGGTCACTGTGGCTTTTAATGCCCCTTTTCCACCGGTCGGCTCGGGTCGGATGTTACGTCATATGTGCGTCGCAGAGACCCCCTTTCATCCTTTCCCACCGGCTATTCCGAGCGGAGCCGCGCGAGATTTCCTGAGATTTTCGGGCTGCTTTCAGAGGTGTACTGAAGCGAGCTCACCCGCTCCGGAAGGAGGGAGGAGGAGACGAGAGCTGTTTTTACGGAAGCCAGGGAAGCTACCACGGCAGGACTTTTACATGAATAACACGGTAAAAACAATTGTTATTTTTTAAATTTATAGCAAAGATGGGTCTTCAGCTGAACGTGTCCTTAATAAAATCACGTACTGCTCAAAACTGCACGATTTTAAAAAGTAGTTTCGCCACGAGTAACACGCGGCGCGCGGGCGGCTTTATGTCTTTAAATGTAGCTCAATGAACAGATATAAAATATATTTCATAGCTGACTTTAATAGTACGAGGGCTCCTGAGCTTAACCACGCTTTAATATTGTCACGTATGGTCAAATGTGCTGCATTTAAAGTAGTTTCGCTTTGACTTTTTCCAAAACCTGTGTTTGCACAACGAAAATAAATTATAAAAATTCGAATTTTATTTCAAATAACTCCAACAGGATACATTTCGTGTATGAATATGTTGTGATCACACTAGATTTTTTTGAAAAATATCAGCTTTGTGGTTTTTGATAGAATTGATAATATGTGAAACAAAGTAGAAAATAATGGACGTAGGTTGACACATTTATGTCTATAAAACATTGAATTTTATTTCAAATAACTCCAACAGGATACATTTCGTATATGAACATGTTGTGATCACACTAGATTTTTTTGAAAAATATCAGCTTTGTGGTTTTTGATAGAATTGATAATATGTGAAACAAAGTAGAAAATAATGGACGTAGGTTGACACATTTATGTCTATAAAACATTGAATTTTATTTCAAATAACTCCAACAGGATACATTTCGTATATGAACATGATGTGATCACACTAGATTTTTTTGAAAAATATCAGCTTTGTGGTTTTTGATAGAATTGATAATATGTGAAACAAAGTAGAAAATAATGGACGTAGGTTGACACATTTATGTCTATAAAACATTGAATTTTATTTCAAATAACTCCAACAGGATACATTTCGTATATGAACATGTTGTGATCACACTAGATTTTTTTGAAAAATATCAGCTTTGTGGTTTTTGATAGAATTGATAATATGTGAAACAAAGTCTTTATTGTGTTCTTCTTCTAGTGGTGGCTAGTACTGTAGTAAATAGCTTGAGGAACACTACTGCCACCATGTGGTAAGACGAGTAGGATTCTGGACCCCGCCCACAGAAGGGGTACAAAAAAGCTGTGGAAACAGAACATAGATGTGACCCGACCCGAACTGAGCCGACCTGAGCCGATCCAACCCGAGCCGAGCCGAGCGGTGGAAAAGAGGCATTAGAAAAGCTTTTAGTAATACCCGGAGAAGCAAGGGGACTATTGTTTTTTTCAGAGATTACTTTGTCTAACATCAGTCTGTCAGGAGATAGTGACAAAGTGAAGAAATATGTTAAAAATATGTTTTTAGAAAACTTAGACTGCATACAGAAACTGCAGACTGCACCTTTAAAGGAAGCCAAAACTTGGAAACTACTTCCAAACTTTACTTCTGAGTTCATCTTGTGGCAGGTACATAGAGTAGAGCAGGATCTGCTTGTTATTCCTCCTATGTTGAAGAAGAAATTACGCACAGTGCAAGCAAAAGGGATTGGGAGAGCTCACACAAAAAAATTACCTGAGTTCTTCTTGATCCCCTTTTAGAGTAAAGTATAATTAGCTATGTGCTGTATTTTTGCAGCCCTGTCCTTGTGTTTGTGCTGTTCTTCACTTCTAAACGAACACCAGAGATACAGGGTGTAGGTGTCAGCTCAAAAACAAACAGGAAAAAATGGAACTGTTGGCTCTTTCCTCATAAACTTGATTCAGTTTTTTAAAAAAAAGTTGAAGTGCACAAGATGTTTGTGCTGGAAAGCATTTAATGTATTTTGCCCTCATTATGTTTAAACACATATTCGTAGGCTCGTGTTAATTGAGATTCTCAGTATAATAGGTGAAGGACACAATCCTCTTGTCTTTCCATTACAACACCTCTTATTTGCTCTCACTTTATCTTTGTTGCCTCTTGACACAGAGTGGGGATTTAATAAGCACGCTTATTCATCCCTGATGTTTGTTCCATCAGTGCAAATGAAACCTTGGCTCCGGTAACTTTGCTTTTACAATTACTGTATCCTGCGGGAGCAATTTAATGTGGCTGCTGCCAGCCCTTAAAGAAGACAGACACGCTCTGCTTCCTTTGATCACACCTCACACTCCCCCTCTTCATGCACACAAAAACAACCAAATAATGTGAAATATAAGTAAACACAATGTAAACCGCAGAGCTTCTTCACATTCACCAAGTAGCGCACGTCAGCAGCTTCTTCCTGACAATAAAGGCACGGATTGGAGAAACCAAACGAACCAGTATTGATGTCATACTTATTATTTCTGACTTGTTTCAGATACATCCAGCAGATCAGAAAATGTCACTGTATTTGATTAGCATTTATCCATCAGGAGCTATGAGCACACCTTGGCCACAAATAAAAACGCAGCCTTGAAGTCTTTTGCAAGGGGCCACATTGCCCCCGAGTGGTGTCTACATTAAATTCATCCCTCGTGGAAGAACAAAATCACAATTCTACAACTGATTTNTGAGCCTCTAAAAACTTTCAGTAAAGTTTACGTTGCATCTTAAAATAACTCTCCTGAGAGTGTGTTCAAACGGCACTAATGATCCTCAGTCTCAGGAGGGTAACTTGGGCCAAATGATTGTTCTGTGTGTGACTGCCAAGCCCTCCATATTCATATAGTACAGCCACAGGAATGTCTTTTGGCTGTCAGTGTAACCCGGTGCTTTAGAGAGAACAGCCAAAAGTGATTTAGAAAGAAATAAAAAGGGTATATATTTTTAGGATATCACCCTGCAGTGCAGATATGACAATCCAATGTGATTCCATCCGGTGCTGAGTCTGGAGATGTAGCAGCTCTTAAAGCAAGATATAAATATCCCAACAGGAAGCAACTGTACTTACTGTAGACTTACTCTTAATTGCAGCTATAAGGTCAGGAGCCGCTATATTCATGTCATTCCCGAGCGCTGAGTTGAGAGTGTCACAAGGAAGTGAACCAGACTCATTGGAAACTTGGTACATCGGACCATGAACACCCACGTCAATCATTTCCACTCCGTTTAATCGCCTGAAGCAAAAAAAAAAGACAATTATATTCAGTGAAACAGTAACAGAAGGCAGCCACTGCACATCCTGGAGGTCAGGACTTTTAAAACTTTCCACTTTTATTAGACAACAGTGCACAGGATAAATGATCACTTCAGTTCAGATTGTCAGCTTTTCACTCGTTTAGAAAGTACAGGAATAATGCACACGTTTTGAAGTGTGGTCCTGTGTAAAGGTTACAAACAGTGAATACCTTACCTGTTGTAAATAGCTCTTGTAATGATCTCAGCTTGGCGAAACAGAGTTACTATCAAAATAGACTGATAAGTTAACAACTTGCCTGAGCTTACAATAAATTAGACTACTATGGGGTGCCGTTTGTAAAGTTGCACAGTCAAACATTATCATCAACATTTTGGTTTACTTGGCTTTTAATATGAAAAAAAAGGGGTCTTTTTTTTTTCCAAATCATATTTTCACCATGTTATTCATACATTTATAAATGTAATTTCAACCTGGAGAGGCTCAAACAACGAGAGAGAAGAATACAAATAAAAGGTTTTATTGATTCGGGTTTCTTTGGCGCTCGGGCCCTGGCAGAGGGTATGCATGCCGGACCGCTGAGATCTCTAATATCCGGCATAGGGAGAAAGATTATGGATATCTCCCTCAACAAATATTTTGTTAGTAAACTAAATATTTAACTTGCAAGTTAAATTTAGGTTTAAATTAAAAAATTAATTTATACCTAAATATTTAGTTAGTAAACTAAACATTTGGGTATAAATTAAACATTTAATTTATACCTAAATGTTTAGTATACTAACTAAATATTTAATTTATACCTAAATATTTAGTTAATAAATTAAATATTTAATTTGCTAAATAAATATTTAGCTCAGACCTAATTATATATTTTACAAACTAAACAATTTCCCAAATATATATTTAATTTGCTAACTAAATATTTACCTCGGGCCTAAATATTTAATTTGCTAGTTAAATATTTAAGTTGTTAATTAAATATTTAACTTGCTACCTAAATGTTTAACTTGCAGAGCTAAATATTTAGTTAATATGCAAGTGTCAAAACAAAAGCGGAACCCTTGTTTTTTAATTCAACCTTTATTTAGGCAAGTTAATCTCATTGAGCCTCGAGGACTCATTTACAAGAGAGACCTGTCTACAAACTAAACAATGATGACAACAGCAACAGTAGAATTTCCTTGAACAATCAACAATAGACAAACATAAGAGAGAAATACAGATTTTTTTTTAAACAAGTTAAAACAAAGATATCAAAGTAGCAAAACAGACAGATTATAAGGTAGATGTAGAAAATCAAAAACAGGAACATGTCTGCATTGGTTTTTGCCAGGATTCCAACAGATTCTTAAAGCCATTTAGAGAGGTCAAGGTCGAGAGCTTCAGCTCTTTTTGTAAGATTTTCCAGGAAGCAGGAGCGGAGTAGGAGAAGGCCCTTTTGCCAAGTTCAGTTCTCACTGACGGAACACTGCAGGTAATCATGTCCTGAGAGCGCACGCTGTAGCTGCACTCACGCAGAGACATGTAGGAGGAGCTGTATGAAGGCAGCAGACCAAGAAGTGATTTAAAGATGAAAATGTACCAGTGGAAGAGTCTGCGTGAGGTTAATGATGTCCAGTTAACCAGTGAATACAGGGTGAGTGGTGGGCATGGTAATCACAGCCAGTTATGAATCTTAGTGCACCATGATAGACAACATCTGCAGGGGCTATTAATGATAATTAATTAATAAAGTAGTAGGAGCATTCATGTAGATAATGTCACTGTAATCAATGGAGGGAAGGAAAGTCACAGATTCAAGGCATTTCCTAGCATTCAGAGTTAGACATGATCTGTTTCTGAAAAGGAATCCCAATTTAACTTTCAGTTTCATTACTAGGTTTTCCACATGGAGTTTAGAAAAAAGAAGCGAATCGACCAGGATATCCAAATATTTATAGGAATCAACAAACTCAATAGGGACACCATTTGAGGATAAAATCAGAGGGAGAACTGCTGGGACCAACTTCCCATTTGAAAAAAGCATCCCTTTGGTTTTATCAGCATTTAGGACAAGTTTGAGCTGGAACAAATCTGACTGGATGATGTCAAAAGCGGATTGCAAAAGCTGGAAAGCCTTAGCAACTGTTTTAGCTCGACAATAAACAACTGTGTCATCAGTATATAAATGTAAGGATGCATCAGGGATGCTCTGACCTACATTACCTATGTAGATTGTAAAGAGGGTTGGTCCTAAGACTGAGCCTTGTGGTACACCATTTTTAACTGTTAAATAACTGGAAGAAGTACCGTTATGTTGAACACATTGCCTCCGATCGGAATGATAGTTAGACCAATGGTGTGATCTGAGAAACCAATTTCTGAGAGCTTATGACACAGGATGTTATGATCCACAGTGTCAAAAGCTTTAGACAGGTCTAGGAAAAGAGCAGCACAATAGTCCTTAGCATCCAATGCTTCAACAACATCATTCAGAACCTTCAGAGAAGCAGTTGTTGTGCTGTGTGTTTTCCTGAAACCAGATTGATGGAGAGGTAAGATGTTAAATGAGTCCAGGTAATTTTTGATTTGAGAGTTTATTAATTTTTCTAGAACCTTGGCTAAAATGCAGAGTTTAGAGCAGACCTGGGCATTGTAAGGCCCCAGGGCCACATACGGCCCTTTGGTTGACTCTGACCGGCCCCCGTAAGGGGAGTTACAACAAAAAAATAGTTTCTAATTTTACCTCATTTGTGGACTGCATTGCTTTAATTTTGATGTCTTTTTAAAATTCACGTACAAAATGATGCAATATGTAAATCAAGACATGCGCAATGTGCATGATTGCATTGTTGTCAAGTCACAAGACAACGTTAGCCCTCAAAAATGTCCACTCATGCTTTTTATTTTGTTGATTAATCATAACTAATACTTTTACCAGTTTGTCTAAACAATGATATTTACTGCTTTTAATAAAGAAATACTATTAATATGCAGTATTGAATTATGTCATTTCGCCCGGCCCCCCACAATATTTTCTATTTCTCATGTGGCCCCATGGAAAAAATAATTGCCCACCCCTGGTTTAGAGATTGGTCAATAGTTGTTCAGTGAGGTAGGGTCACCTCCCTTCAGCAAAGGAAGAACAAAGGCTGTTTTCCAAGCATCCGGAATGGTGTTTTGGCTTATGGACAGATTAAAGATGTGGGTCACAGGGACTGTGATGATATGAGCAGCCAGCCTTAAGAAATAAGGTGGAAGTTCATCTGGACCTGCAGATTTTTTAGGATCAAGATCTTTTAACAGTTTATTTACCTCACTGACTGAGAACGGAGAAAAAGAGAAGGTGTGATTAACTGAGGATTGACTTGTAGGAGGGATTTGATTTGTAGAAGTTTGATTATTAGATGAAGTGGCTGATTTTCCGTTTGTAACTGTGTCAAATAATGAACTAGAAGCAACAAAATGTTTGTTGAAACAGTTCAGGATCTCATGCTTATTTGACACAGGAACAGAGTCAACGAGAAGTTGTGATGGGAGGTCAGATGATTGGAAGATGCCAGAGAGATATTTGACGGTTTTCCCATCAATTGATGCCAGTCAGGACTGCTTCGTCTTAACAGCTCAACACCGCTCGCTGAGTGGACCAGAACAGACAAGGATGATGTCATACTTTCTTCTCCGGTGATAATCAATAGCCGTCGATGATACAGCAAGTAAATCAACGTTCTTAATAATGCTAGCTTGTGTTTACTTCGGTTACACAACAACCGAGTTTTTATTTTTCCTTTGAGGAGAAGCTGCACTTCCACCAGAAGCGGGCGGACCGTTTCCGAAAGAGTGTACACGTCGACCTGACTGAAGCTTGGCGGTGCAGGAATACATCAAAGAGAGATGTTCATCAACTATTTATTTAAAATTCCTTCAGTCTTTTTTTCCAATCCATTCAATGTTTTAAGCTACAGCAATGGAGTGGGTTTTTGAGGTTCAACATTTCTTGGTCTTCTTTATTAAATGTTATGTCGTTCTGCTAAAATAGTAAATCTGTACTTATGTAGCACCTTTCTATCTTATCAAAATACTCAAAGCTCTTTACACTACAATATGTGCCCTCATTTACCCATTCATACAGCACTTTACTAGATCTATACAGCTAATCTGAAGAAATAATTCTAAATAGACTAATCAGTACTTTAGGTCAAATTCATACACTGATGGAACACACATTGAAAATCATAAAACCAATGCATACATTTTTACACCGATTGTACCTTTTCAAAATGTGTCAGCTGCCTGTGCCAGGGGCACTTATGCACCCCCATACCATCAGAGAGGCATGCTTTGAACTGTGTGCTGTTAAAAGGCTGGATGATC
This sequence comes from Garcialebias charrua, assembly GCA_038048925.1. NCBI lineage: Eukaryota > Metazoa > Chordata > Actinopteri > Cyprinodontiformes > Rivulidae > Garcialebias > Garcialebias charrua. Next base: position 5,292 of record JBBPBX010064177.1, on the reverse strand, counting down.
TCTTAAGATTCCAAATCATGCAATGTAACAAATATTATCAGACATTGGCAAATCCTTATGAATTTACAAAGAGTAAACCTTACTTATACTTGTATTGAGAAAGTGACACCAGAGCAGTCAATTAAAACATTTTACATTCTGTTTGAGGACACCATCCATCCATCCATCCATCCATCCATTTTCTTCCGCTTATCCGGGGTCGGGTCGCGGGGGTAGCAGCCTAAGTAGGGAGGCCCAGACTTCCCTCTCCCCAGCCACTTGGAGCAGCTCCTCTGGGGGAATCCCAAGGCGTTCCCAGGCCAGCCGAGAAACATAGTCCCTCCAGCGTATCCTGGGTCTTCCTCTGGGTCTCCTCCCGGTGGGACATGCCCGGAACACCTCACCAGGGAGGCGTCCAGGAGGCATCCTAACCAGATGCCCGAGCCACCTCAACTGGCTCCTCTCGATGTGGAGAAGCAGCGGCTCTACTCCGAGTCCCTCCCGGATGACTGAGCTTCTCACCCTATCTCTAAGGGAGAGTCCAGCCACCCTGCGGAGAAAACTCATTTCAGCCGCTTGTATCCGAGATCTTGTTCTTTCGGTCATAACCCAAAGCTCATGACCATAGATGAGGGTGGGAACGTAGATCGATCGGTAAATTGAGAGCTTTGCCTTTTGACTCAGCTCTCTCTTCACCACGACAGACCGGTACAGCGCCCGCTTCACTGCGGACGCTGCACCTATCCGCCTATCGATCTCACGCTCCAGTTTTCCCTCATTCGTGAACAAGATCCCGAGATACTTAAACTCCTCCACTTGGGGCAGGACCTCCTCCCCGACCCGGAGAGGGCACGCTACCCTTTTCCGGCTCAAGACCATGGCCTCGGATTTGGAGGAACTGATCCTCATCCCGGCCGCATCGCATTCAGCTGCAAACCGCTCCAGTGAAAGCTGTAGATCACGAGCTGATGAAGCCAATAGGACCACATCATCTGCAAAAAACAGAGAAGCGATTCTAAGGCCACCAAAACGGATCCTCTCAACACCTTGGCTGCGCCTAGAAATTCTGTCCATAAAAGTTATAAACAGAATCGGTGACAAAGGGCAACCTTGGCGGAGTCCAACTCTCACCGGAAACGAGCCTGACTTACTGCCGGCAATGCGGACCAAGCTCTGACACCGGTCGTACAGGGACCTAACAGCCCATATCAATGGGCCTGGTACCCCATACTCCCGGAGTACCCGCCACAGAACCCCCCGAGGGACGCGGTCGAATGCCTTTTCCAAGTCTACAAAGCACATGTAAACTGGTTGGGCAAACTCCCACGCACCCTCCAGGACCCTGTTGAGGGTGTAGAGCTGGTCTAGTGTTCCACGACCAGGACGAAAACCACACTGCTCCTCCTGAATCCGAGGTTCGACTATCCGACGGACCCTCCTCTCCAGAACCCCTGAATAGACCTTACCAGGGAGGCTTAAGAGTGTGATCCCTCTATAGTTGGAACACACCCTACGGTCCCCCTTTTTGAATAGGGGAACCACCACCCCAGTCTGCCAATCCAAGGGAACTGCCCCCGATGTCCACGCGATATTGCAGAGTCGCGTAAGCCAACACAACCCCACAACATCCAGAGCCCTAAGGAACTCAGGACGAATCTCATCCACCCCCGGAGCCTTGCCACCGCGGAGCTTTTTAACCACCTCGGCGACCTCCGCACCAGAGATTGGAGAGCCCGATCCAAAGTCCCCAGGCTCCGCTTCCTCAGTGGAAGACGTGCCAGTAGGATTGAGGAGGTCTTCGAAGTATTCCGCCCACCGACTCACAACATCCCGAGTTGAGGTCAACAGCACGCCATCCCCACCATAAATGGTGTTGGTCGCGTACCGCTTTCCCCCCCTGAGACGCCGGATGGTGGACCAGAATCGCCTCGAAGCCGTACGGAAGTCATTCTCCATGGCCTCTCCGAACTCCGAGTTTTTGCTGAGGCAAAAACTCGGGTTTGAGGACACTTCTGACATAATTATATTTTGGCTGAATTACAGCGCATTGGAGAACTGTAGACAATGTCATGGTTTTAAAAAGCGTTCTCATGTACTGCTTTGAGGTTGTTTTAACATTGTAACATTTCATTTTGGTCCTGCTTGTACAAGCTTGTCATTCTGGTCAAAATTCAACGTATTCCTTTAAGATGAGGTTGTTAAAGAAGAAATCTGCAATAACTGAGACATATTCATAATAATAGTCCAAACAAATTATGTGAACTACCCCTTTAACCAGTTAATGATTTTAAATGGTAAAAATGTGACTTCACATTGCCACTCATAATTGATTTAGTAAAAAAAAAAAAAAGCTTTTAAATTGTGTCCATGCTTGTTGAAAAAGTTATGTTTATATTTTTTTCTCAGAAATACAAAGTAAAAATCTTTCAGTTTTATGATGGTCTTAAAAGAAAAGCTCATCTCTGTCATGAAAAGTTACACAGAGTTCCTCTGAATTATTGAAAAGAAGCTGCATCTTCATCATCCAAATCCCCAGAGAAACTTGAGGGGAGGACATCTACGCTCAAGCTTTGAGCCTCAAAAATGCCCCACGAGATCATAAAATGTGCATGCTGTGCACATTTCTGCTGATTTATGCAGGACCAAGTAGTTCTATTGTTTATTATGTGATCTGACGGAACAGTTTACTTTTTATAGTAAGCTTTTTTTCCTAACAGCTTATTTCTCTCTTCAGAATGGATTTGTTTAAAAAACGTGCTCTCCCTTACCTTCATGTGCAGTGATGTGTCATACCCACATGAGGGCGATATATGTGTTCTTATCAAGGCATGGTGATGTGCACTGAATTAATCATTGGACAGAAGATTACCATTAAGTGGTGCGATTTGCCAGATGGCCTGAGGCTTCAGACAAATAAATTTGCACCAGCAGGAAAATGCCTGTATTAAGATCAGTCTGTGGTCTGTTCACACAGTCCTGCCTGTTGTTTGCTTCATGAGAGCCTTAGTTAAATAACAAGTACACAAGAAAAGGGAACACTGGCATTGTGGCTTTAATGTGAATGAAGAAGAAACATTAAGTTGGTTGAATAAACAGGACAACGTGGAGGTACGGCTGTTTTTATTCTTTTCACTTGAACAGTTTTGGCATTTTGTAGCAAACAAAGGAAAATGATCAGCTGTAATTTTACCAGTACCCTACTTGTCTGTTGTCAGCCTAACGGCCAGTTCAGATCTTTTGATGTGACATTTTGTGGGCAAGTTGTGAACAAATATCTTACCTGTGGTACATAGCTCTTTAAACAGCCTCAGTTTGGAGAAATTGTGTTTAGTTCTGATGGGTTTGATTCAAAACCCTAGTGAATAGCTAGTCTGAGCTAGGCCAAAACCAAAAGATCGTTTTAAAATAAAATTTAAATGTGTTTACATGAATCTATAATTTTTGAGGCTAGGGTTGCTTGGATTAGCTTTTTTTTCTCAATCCTCTTAGAAATAGACTTGTGTTGTTCAAAAGGCTATCTATAACAAGTAAGATATTGATTGTTCTTAACTTTTCTACAGAACACTCCATCAAAACGTCTGCACTATTGTTTTACGTTAATGTGAAACCACAGTTTGATCTCATTTGCAGGATTTGTCATCCAAAAAAATCTTCTAGACATGTTAGTCATGCACTCCAATACAAATATAGGCAACATGTTCTGGGTTTTAAACCACTTAAACTTTATCAAAATAAATAACTTATTAAAAAAAGAAACCCAAAATGCTTGAACACATCAAAGAGCCTTCAGAAAAGTGTAAACTCTAACAGACTGACTCATATTGTCCACTGAGTAAAGTTGGAAGTTCCCTCCCAGCAGCTGCTCCAAGGCCTCGGCTGAGCAGTGGAACTGAGGCTGCACGCCACAATGACCCCGCTCACCACTGCCACAACCACCACTGCTGCCATGATGGCCACAAGGATGGTCTCAAACTGGCTGAAGGCACAAGCTATTAGAAGCATGGAGGGAGTGTCATCATCATCAGGGATCAGTGAGTTGTATTAATTCAATTCAATTTAAAAATAATTTATTAATCCCACAGGGAAATTAAATGCTGTTGTAACTCATTATCCCCATTTCATTAAGAGATGTTATAGACACTAATTGCTGTGGTTAGGAAGGTTCACCCCACAACGGATCTGAAGAAACTGGCCGCAGATGCCATCTGATCCATCCACCCAGACTCAGCTGGCCTCTCGGTTCCCCCGGGCTGTAGGACCACCCGAATGCTGGGCTGAACTCTTTGTAGAGTGATGGCCATTCCTCCCAGCAGCCTGATGAGCTCCTTGTCATTGTGGACAGCTGGCTGCAGGTGTCGGGGGATGATCCCGGCCCTTCTGCTGTCATGAGCCGCATTTCCTGTCATTTCCAGGATCTCAGTGGTCAGGCACTCAAGCACTGCCGGCAAGGAGACGTGAATGCATTTATGACGCCTCCTTTTCAACTCATTTGAATTGGAGCTATAGTTGAGATATTATTTGAGCTTTTGAGATGTTAATCAGCTGCTCAAAACAATTTGTTGTCATGGTTACACATCATAACAAATGTACAAAACTAAAAAAAGTTTCAGTAAAACTCCTTCCAGCTGCACAGCATCTGATATCAGAGGAAACAATCATCCAAAAAGGATTTACATCCAGAAAAAGAGGAATTAAAGTTTCCATAAACACAATCTCAGAATGAGCAGCCACCCTGAGCAGATACAGAATGTGGGTGAGCGTATGTTGCTCACCAGGCCATTGGACTTCACACAAGAATCAATGGTTTTCTGATGATGACATCTCAGAATTGGTGAGAAGAGGACAAAAGAGAACCATGTTGAAGTTGCTGTTGTGTCCAATGGAGACATTTTCCTCAGGGTAGCTCATTTCACCTGGAGGCAGAGACAATTCATCCATTCATCCTCTTGGTTGAATTTGGATGCTAAGCCTGAGAATGCATTAGTTTGTACCTGGTTGATGTCTGCGGAGCCACTCATCAAAGACTGCGTCAGTTAAGATACGGAGCGAGACAAAGATGGGATCATTAGACGACGGATACCTGTTGACTATCTTGAATTGAATCTTGAATTGGTCTTGGACTGATTGAAGATTTAATTTAGGATTAGGATTAATTTAACTTTGTTTATATGTATGTGCGTGATCACACATCTATGTGTACATTTCTGGCCTTGCATGAGGTGCTTATACAATTTTTTTCCCTTTTATGATACTGGAGCACTAGTTTAAAAGTTAGACAGGAGACTGATTTTTAATTTTTATGGAGCTTGCTGC
>JBBPBX010064174.1:0-18215 GCA_038048925.1 Garcialebias charrua | reverse complement strand
AAAAAAAAAAAGCAATCTTTTCTTTAAAGTTTAAAAATTCAATAAAGCCTTTACAACAGTTCTAATCACATCGATTCATCTCTTAAGGATCATTTAAATATTTCTAAGTCCTTCAGTTCTTTTATAATCTTTAGCTGAGACCTTTCACTAATTTTAACCCAAATATTACCATTCCTTATCCATGTGGATGTTATTTTGTTCTGTTTTTTCAACAACCTTTCCTCACAAGTAAGATTTCTATTTTTTGTTAGTTGTTCATTTATGTATACCTTTGATCCTATCAGTTTTTTTTGCCTGCATTAATATATTATTTGATTTTTCTACTAACTAGCTTCATAATTATTGTTGGTTTGTTTTTATCCACTTTGTTGGGCAAGGTATGGCAGGATGAAATATCTTTATAGTCCACAGCAATGTCCTTTTCATGTAAAAAGGACACCACTTGATTCTCCAAAGTCTGTTGTTCCTCACGTTGTGATGCCTCAGTTTTGTTGTCACATTCAACCACCTTTGAATATAATCGCTGGACTTCAAGACCAGTGATCACCAAATTATTTAGTCTTGATTCCTCCTCCAGTTCATCAACTCTTCTTTCCAGCTCAGCAATTTTATTGTCCTTATTGATCACCAAGATTTTTAATTGTTTCACTTCTTCCACCAAGCCATCAAGAAGACCCTGTTTTGATGCTAACCTGGTTAGCTCAGCGCTTATGAAGTCTAAGGATTTCTTAATATCCTCCAATTCTACCAGATTATCTGACAAAGTTTTGTCTTTCCTTAGGCCTCGTCTTTTTTTGACATTGTTCATCAAAAGTCAGTTAGATGTTGGTGTAATTTCAGCTTTTTTCTCTTTCAAAGCAGAAGCCAGATAATGTTCACCACCTTATATTATGTAGCTCCGACCTAGCAGCTACAGCTGACAACAACGTCCTAAACCAACGCCATTGGACCTGATCGAGCTGTCCAAACAGTCAACAGGACCCACCACGACACGTCAGTTCAAAAGAGGTGAATCCAGCTGCCACTTTCTGTAGGAGCATTGCAGCCATTCCAAAGCCCACGTCACTGATAAAGTTGATTATTAAAGGCGGTCTACCTCGTTCACCCACCGCCTGTCGGAAAAGCGCAACGGCCTACCGGAATCCGCGTCCCGTCCAAGCTATCCCGCCGGCTGACCGCGTCATCTAATTCCACCCCCTGGAAAAGCACAGCAGCTTTCACTTGAATCCATGTCCCTGCCAAGGCTCCGGTCCAACGGCGACCCGCATCGTCATCCACACCCTGACAAAGTGGCCCAAGTGGCCACGTACTATGGGGGCCGAAGCGCGTTTGCACCCGTCAGCCACTGTACTCACCAGCAGTTGACCGAAGCAAATCCAGTGAACGGAGAACAGAGATTTAGTTAAAAAGTACAAAATATTGTAATCCGATGTTTGGATTGATGATGATGATTTTAAATGTCAAGATAGTGGCATCTTGGATGTTCAGCATAGCTCACACAGAGCTGTCAACACCCGCCCAAATTTATATGTTTAAACTAAAACTAGGGTGAATATCAAATATTGTTTTATTTGGAGTATTACAACTGAAACCAAATACACCCTGATGATCCAGCTATGAGTGAAATTTCATTTTTGATGTGATGATAGTGAAGATTCAGTGCATTATGCACATTACATCATTGGAAATATGAATTATATTTTTGATAACGTGTGTTAGAATAAACGTATAAAAAATACTTCAAAGGGACTCGTCTTTTTTAAACTATAAGTAATGTTGAATAATTATTAGATACATAAAAACACATTACCATTCACTGTAGACAAATAAGAACGGTTTCCATGACTTGAATCCTTCCTTGGATCCTTCCTCCTCTGACATTTCCTGTTCACCCACGCTTCCTGGACGATAAGGAACCTATAAATACGACTACAGACCAAAAGTAGAACCTCTTGTTTCTTGTTCATCACCAAAACTAACTTTGGCTTCCCAAACTGAAGACAAATCGCTAAAATCTTCACTTAAATTACTAAATTTGTGGGTTCCTAGATTGTCCGACATTAAAAAATACAAAGGGCGTTCCAACTCACATTCCTATGACTACGTCACCGACGTCGTATACGGAAGTACCCAGATATCCGGTGACGAAACATGGTACCAAATTTAAAATAACTGAATGAAATGTTCATTTATTTATCATTTTGTTTGCAAAAACGAACATAGCTGAATGATACAAGATATATATGTAGTGCCAGTTAAAGCAAAGTTCAAACATCATGTCACACACCCTTTAAGTGGCACTTAATTTAAAGGCTTGAACAGAGCTTTAATCAGTGCGCATAACACCAACGTTAAATCCCACTGAGGGGTGAGTGGGCATGTCACAGGCCTGTGCCTCCGTACACCTTTCAGAAAACGTTTCATCAGTGGGTGATTAAAAGCTGTTCTGTCACTGAAACCTTCATGACAGGACGAAATAGCTGCAGCATAAGTTTTTATTGTGCTGAATGCTAAGTTTCTATCCATGAGTTGCTGCAGAAATGACAGCACGCAACCTATCTGACATTAGGTGGCCTCCACGCCTTTCTCTGTGCACTAGCGCTGAAAAGCTGCCCACGTTGATGCATAAAGCGCTGTGGAAGACGCAGCTCGTGCGTCCTGGATTGTTCGTACCCCATCTGGAGCGAGGCCCATGTTTTCTAGGTGGACACATTCAGCATCCAGACCCAGAGGTGCTAACCTATTTCCAGGTAGTTCATGATCGCTCCTCCCGCCTGGAGGAGTGTATCCTTCCTCCACGGGAGCTTCCACGGCTGACCCGACACCAGCTGCTGCAGGTTCGGGAAACATGAAGCATTCTTTCGCTCAGGGGCCACGAGGATGACTGACAGCCCCTCCTCCCGGACTCAATCCAGCACGCGTGGAATGAACAGAACTAGAAGAAAAGCATATAACAGCTTTTTTGGCCACGGACTGTGCACAAAAGCGTCCACCCCTAGGGGTAGGTCGTCCCATGGGCTCAGCGAGAACCACAGCTGACAATGGGCGTTCTCTTGTGTGGCGAACAAATCCAACACCGACCGGCCGAATCTGGTCCAGATCTGAAAAACCTGTTTGGGGTAAAGGGTCCAGTCCCTTTGGCGAGGCCCACCCCTTGACATTATGTCCGTCCCTCTGTTCAGGATGCCGGGGATGTACACTGCTCTTATCGAGTGCAGGTGTTGTTGTGCCTAGTACAGCAGCTGTCTTGCGACATGCAGCAGCTGGGCTGATCGAACACCCCCCTAGCGATTTATGTACGTTGCTGCCACCTTGTTGTCTGTGTGGATCAGTACATGCTGATTCTGTAGCAGAGGAGCAAAATGTTGTAACACTTTTAAATCTGTCAGTAGCTCAAGCACGTTTATGTGATAAGATATGTGATCTGGCCACCGTGCTCCTACTGTCTGAGACAGAAATGTCCCACCCCAACCCGACAAAGACGCGTCCTTGAACACTGAGACGTGTGACGTAGGTTTGCTGATGGGGACTGTCTCCGACGGAATGAGGGTTTTTTCCCAGTGACATAGGTTGGTTCCCACAGAGGGGGTACAGAGATCATTTGTCTCTTCTGACGCACAGGATCTATGCGAAGATGGACAAATCACCTCTGGATCCATCTCATATTCAACAAGCCAAGTTTTACGACTGCGTGTGCAACTGACATCATTCCCAAGAGACGCATGACGGTCAGGGCTGTCACCACTTTCAGGGGTTTGACATGGCTGAGCTGAGCTGTCAGAGTGTCGGCTCTCTGCTGTGATAAGCGAGCTCTCATTGTGTTCGAGTTTAGCTCCACTCCCAAACAAAGGTGGGCACAAGCCCGCTAAAGTGCTAATCCGCTGATAGCGGACCTAAACAATATGTTAGCGCTATAGCGGATTGACTAACTTTTATCATTCATAAGCAGATTTGCGCTATTTTTATTTAAAATGCAGTACAGCTAATAACTAATTATCTATCAGCAAAAACGAAAAAACCTATTTACGGGCTCTTAAATCAACCGTACGACTGCTCACGGACCACATCCGGTCAGAGCCGGATGTGGTCTATGAAAAAAAAGCAGTGCCCGCCCTAAGGGGCCTTATTGGCTAGAGAGAGCGCTCTCTCTATATAGCAGTTAGCAGCCAGTGTGTTACTCTGCAGCCTTATTGCTTGTTTTCGAAAAGTCAGACGAATAATTTTTAACATGGAGGGTGAACATATGGATTTTTCTCAGCGGCCTACGTGACGCGTCAGCGCCTCATTTGCCCTGCTCAAAATGGTGGCCGGCCAACGAGTCAAAAGGCAAAGCTCTCAATTTACCGATCGATCTACGTTCCTACCCTCATCTATGGTCATGAGCTTTGGGTTATGACCGAAAGAACAAGATCTCGGATACAAGCGGCTGAAATGAGTTTTCTCCGCAGGGTGGCTGGACTCTCCCTTAGAGATAGGGTGAGAAGCTCAGTCATCCGGGAGGGACTCGGAGTAGAGCCGCTGCTTCTCCACATCGAGAGGAGCCAGTTGAGGTGGCTCGGGCATCTGGTTAGGATGCCTCCTGGACGCCTCCCTGGTGAGGTGTTCCGGGCATGTCCCACCGGGAGGAGACCCAGAGGAAGACCCAGGACGCGCTGGAGGGACTATGTTTCTCGGCTGGCCTGGGAACGCCTTGGGATTCCCCCGGAGGAGCTGCTCCAAGTGGCTGGGGAGAGGGAAGTCTGGGCCTCCCTACTTAGGCTGCTACCCCCGCGACCCGACCCCGGATAAGCGGAAGAAGATGGATGGATGGATGGAAAATGGTGGCCGGCCACAGAAGTGAGCCCACACAAAGGACTTTACAAGATAACACGGTAAAAACAATTATTTCTTTGCTGAGAAAAAAAATATTTCTTAACTGACTTTATAGCACAAGGGTTCCTGAGCTTAACCGTTTAACGAAATGGTCAAATCTGCTGGATTAAAAAAGTAGTTTGCCATTTCATTTGCATGTGCGCTAGTGGGACGGCTTTATTTCTTTAAATTTAGCTAAATAAACGCTTAAAAAAATATACATTTATGGTGGGGATGGCGTGCTGTTGACCTCAACTCGGGATGTTGTGAGTCGGTGGACGGAATACTTCGAAGACCTCCTCAATCCTACTGGCACATCTTCCACTGAGGAAGCGGAGCCTGGGGACTTTGGGCCGGGCTCTCCAATCTCTGGTGCTGAGGACACCGAGGTGGTTAAAAAGCTCTGCGGTGGCAAGGCTCCGGGAGTGGATGAGATTTGCCCTGAGTTCCTTAGGGCTCTGGATGTTGTGGGGTTGTGTTGGCTTATGCGACTCTGCAATATCGCGTGGACATCGGGGGCAGTTCCCTTGGATTGGCAGACTGGGGTGGTGGTTCCCCTATTCAAAAAGGGGGACCGTAGGGTGTGTTCCAACTATAGGGGGATCACACTCTTAAGCCTCCCTGGTAAGGTCTATTCAGGGGTTCTGGAGAGGAGGGTCCGTCGGATAGTCGAACCTCGGATTCAGGAGGAGCAATGTGGTTTTCGTGCTGGTCGTGGAACACTGGACCAGCTCTACACCCTCAGCAGGGTCCTGGAGGGTACATGGGAGTTTGCCCAACCAGTTTACATGTGCTTTGTGGACTTGGAGAAGGCATTCGACCGCGTCCCTCGGGGGGTTCTGTGGGGGGTACTCCGGGAGTATGGGGTACCAGACCCATTGATATGGGCTGTTAGGTCCCTGTACGACCGGTGTCAGAGCTTGGTCCGCATTGCCGGCAGTAAGTCAGGCTCGTTTCCAGTGAGAGTTGGACTCCGCCAAGGTTGCCCTTTGTCACCGATTCTGTTCATAACTTTTATGGACAGAATTTCTAGGCGCAGCCAAGGTGTTGAGAGGATCCGTTTTGGTGGCCTTAGAATCGCTTCTCTGTTTTTTGCAGATGATGTGGTCCTATTGGCTTCATCAGGTCGTGATCTACAGCTTTCGCTGGAGCGGTTTGCAGCCGAGTGTGATGCGGCCGGGATGAGGATCAGTTCCTCCAAATCCGAGGCCATGGTCTTGAGCCGGAAAAGGGTAGCATGCCCTCTCCGGGTCGGGGAGGAGGTCCTGCCCCAAGTGGAGGAGTTTAAGTATCTCGGGGTCTTGTTCACGAATGAGGGAAAACTGGAGCGTGAGATCGATAGGCGGATAGGTGCAGCATCCGCAGTGAAGCGGGCGCTGTACCGGTCTGTCGTGGTGAAGAGAGAGCTGAGTCGAAAGGCAAAGCTCTCAATTTACCGATCGATCTACGTTCCCACCCTCATCTATGGTCATGAGCTTTGGGTTGTGACCGAAAGAACGAGATCTCGGATACAAGCGGCTGAAATGAGTTTTCTCCGCAGGGTGTCTGGACTCTCCCTTAGAGATAGGGTGAGAAGCTCAGTCATCCGGGAGGGACTCGGAGTAGAGCCGCTGCTTCTCCACATCGAGAGGAGCCAGTTGAGGTGGCTCGGGCATCTGGTTAGGATGCCTCCTGGACGCCTCCCTGGTGAGGTGTTCCGGGCATGTCCCACCGGGAGGAGACCCAGAGGAAGACCCAGGACACGCTGGAGGGACTATGTTTCTCGGCTGGCCTGGGAACGCCTTGGGAGCCCAGAGGAGCTGCTCCATGTGGCTGGGGAGAGGGAAGTCTGGGACTCCCTACTTAGGCTGCTACCCCCGCGACCCGACCCCGGATAAGCGGTAGAAAATGGATGGATGGATGGATATTATTATAATACTTTATGGAACTTATTATATTTTTTGTGTTTTCACCTTTGTGTTTTCTCTTAGGTCAACTGGATGATGTTGCATGGAGAATTCAAGAGTTGCAGAGACAAGTTTTGTCTCTAACAATAGAAATCCAGCAGCTGTCAATTAAGAAATGCCCTCGTGTGTGTGTGTGTGTGTGTGTGTGTGTGTGTGTGTTGGTCTATGTGGTTTAGCCCGACTATGCGCCAGACTACGTACCGACATTATCGGGACATTTGGTATTAGCCAGCCTTTGCCAATGTCCGGATAAAACACAGATTGTATCCAAATATATTAATATGTAAACATTGTTTTTTCTCATCAATATCAGAGTAACTTGTGTCTAAATGGCTGCCTGGATGAGTTGGACTGTGCTTTAACACTTAAAATTGTTTTAATAAAAAGTTATTTACATTTATAAAATTGTCGGGCGAAGCACCTCCCCAGGAATATGTGTGTGGTGTGTATCATTTTGTGTGTCGGATGCACTTATTGAAACCGTGTGTGTGGCTCGCTGACACACACCGCGCCAAAAATCCAACGCCCCTCCTCTCGTGATGTGGAGACCCTGTAGTGGGCGTGGGCTCAGGGCGGGGCCTCAGGTGACCGAGCCTTTAAAAGTTAAAGCCCCATGAGCTTACACGTGCAGAGTTATGGCGTCTTGTGTTGATTACATGTGTTAGGTGAGCGAAGGTTATTTTTGGAGAGCGATTTAAGTAAGATTTTGCAGCAGTAGGTGGACAGAGTGTCAGAGTGTATTGACTTCATTCAGGTAAGAATAAAAAAAAAATTGTTGCTTTTGATGACATCATCTCAAGGAAATGTTAACCTAATCCAGTAGCGTTTACGTCTAACGTGACTTTAACCGCAGCGTCACAAACTGTGAAGACTGTAGAAAACTTTATCAACATTTACATAAATTAGGAAGTATCTGTGCATGAGTTTTGAGTGCGCGAAGAAAGACGCAGCTCAAACTAGCTGCGGCTAGCGTTAGCATGTAACGTAACTTCACTTCAGAAGCGTGACAACCTTTCAACGCTGTTGAAAACTTTTATAGACATTTATATAAATCAGCGATACTATATATGCATCACTTGTGGATGTTTTTAGTGGTTATTTAGTCTTAACGCGACGAAGACAAAATTAAACGCACGTAGCGTTAGCGTCACTACCGTGAACGTGTCACGTCACAATAACAGCGTGACTAACGCTGTAATTTAACATGCGTTAATAGGGTAGAGGGGTTTTAATGTTTCCAACGTCATTTTGTGCTAAAAAATCTGCTCTCTTTTTTTTTTACCTCTGAGCAGTGAGCAGACGGACGAACTGCGTCGTTACGTCATCACGTTGCAGCCTCGTTACGTCATCACGTTGACTGCAGTGTTATGTAGGTATCAGAATACTGTATAAGTGTATTGTATAAACTTGAGAATTGTTTTTTAACTTTTTCATATTTTTACATGTACAGGTTTTCAGCTACTCCAAGAGGTCATTTGGTTTTTGGTGAGTCAGATAATCTTTGTCATTTGCACCGCATGTGGTACATGTGATGAAACTAGATTATGTACACATGGTCCCAGTTACATCCAACAACAAAATGTAAGAGAAAAACAGTAATGACATCTAGGATATAACTAAAAAAAAAAACATCAACTACAAATACACTAATCACTAATGTAATAGAAAAACATCATTACAAACCGCAGCAGGAACATGAGTTTGTATGAACAGATGGTCACAAATGAACACACAGCAACAAGAAAACAGATCGGCATCAGCATGATGTGATATTTTGCAGTGATTATTCTTATTATTTAATTATTCATGAGTCTAACAGCCTAAGGGTAGAAGCTGTTCCTCTGTCTAGTGGTTCTACATTTGATGCTCCTTAACCTCTGTCCTGAGGGGAGTGGGGCAAAAAGTGTGTGCTGGGTGAGTGGGGTCCTTCACGATGCAGGTGACTCTTTTCCTGCATCTGGAGGTGTAGATGTCTGTGATGGTGGGGAGACTGACTCCAACATCTTCTGTGCAGCCTTCACCACTCTCTGCAGAGCTTTTCTTTCTGCAGCTGTGCAGCCTCCATACCACACATTGATGCTGGAGCACAGGATGCTCTCCACTGCACACCTGTAGAAGGAGGTGAGGACTAACGCCATCGCCCTGATCAGGTCATCAGAGACTCTACTTCCTCAGACGGCTGAAGCCCGATGCAGAGCTCAGCGTCCTCCCTAGATGCCACACACGGCGCATTCTGTGCGCGCCTGTTCACCGGGCAGAGCTCTGCTTTCTTCTCACGTTCTCCTTGTTGTAATGTGAGCAGCTGCGCACGGAGGGGGACTGAACTGAGGTCGCTGATTGGTCAGACACCGCGCATCGCGTACGCGGTCGTAAAATTGGAGCTTGGCGCGTTCGCACAACCGTTCAAAGACTTGTGCAAGCCGCGTGCGAGCGCCGCACACACAGTGGGGCGTCGCGCTCGCTGGAGCGCGGAGCTCTGCCCCAGCCTTGAGAAGAGCTGGTCTGGGAAGCTCAGTCCTCACCTCCTTCTACAGGTGTGCAGTGGAGAGCATCCTGTGCTCCAGCATCAACGTGTGGCATGGAGGCTGCACAGCTGCAGAAAAAAAGCTCTGCAGAGAGTGGTGAAGGCTGCACAGAGGTCTGTTGGAGTCAGTCTCCCCACCATCACAGACATCTACACCTCCAGATGCAAGAAGAGGGCCACCTGCATCATGAAGGACCACACTCATCCAGCGCATACACAATCTTTGCCCTGTTCCCCTCAGGAAGTAGGTTGAGCATCAAATGTTGAACCACTTGAGGAACAGCTGCTACCCTGAGGCTGTTAGACTCATGAATAATACATGATAAGAATAATCACTGCAAAATATCACATCATGCTGATCTGTTTTCCTGTTGCTGTTCATTTGTGACCATCTGCTCATACAGACTCATGTTCGTGCTGCTGCTTGTATTGATGTTTTTCTATTACGGTACATTGGTGCTTAGTGTATTTTTAGCTGATGTTTTTCTTAGATCATATCTTAGATGTTACTACTGTTCTTCTCTTACATTTTTTTGTTGTTGGATGTTACTGGGACCCGGTGTAAATAATCTCGTTTCATCACATGTACCACATGCGGTGGTAGAGGTTTTAATGTTTTCAATGTCATTTCTGTGCAAAATATGCTCATATTTTTCTTTTTTTAACCTCAAAGCAGTGAGCAGACAGACGAACAGCGTCATTACATCATCACGTTGCAGTGTCGTTACACCATCACGTAGTCTGCAGTGTCAAGTAGGTATCAGAATACTGTATAAGTGACGTGCAATTGGTGAAAACTTAGAATTGTTTTGTAACTTTTTTATATTTGTAGCCGAACGGGTATGGGTAAAAAAATACTTTAGGCAACTTTTAGTTTAAAAAAAATAATCTATTTAAAAAAATGAATTTGGTTAAAAACTTTATTAAAAGTTACCCTTTAGGCACTTTAGACCCGTTGCAGAAGATGAGGCAGGAGACACTTCACACAAACACCAATAAATTGCACAATTTGTTTAATAAAAAATCCTAAATTTAAAATACACAGTTAAAAAGGCAGTAATAACTCCTGGCAACAATAAAAGTGCAATTCGATAAAGTGTTTAAAACAAAAAAAAGACAGTAGTACACCACGGCAGAATTAATACCACCGCCTGGGAGATGTCCAATTAATCAAGCCACAGCTGTCCAAAGAGTTCGTCCTGGGAGAACCGTTGCGCTGCAGCAGACACCATCCACGCCGGCACCAAGACGATTAGTCCGGGCTGAACCCCAGTCCGGGCTGAACCCCAGTCGGCCCCGATCAGCCAGACAGGACGGGTGATGCAGCCAGCCTTAAGCTGACCAGAACAGTGGGCATCAAATCAGCAGCCAGGACAGCAAGACGACAGCCAGTGGACAGCTCGAACAGCAGGTGAACAAAACGGTGAAGGACAAACAGCAGCAGCTAATAAACAAAGATTAGAATTAAAAGCTGAACATAAAACAGAAAGACGAACTAGCGCTTTACTCACCACGAGCTCCACCTCAACAGTAGAGGGAAGCAGGAGGCTTGTACATTTGGTCGTGGAACAGTAGATCACGGCGACCTTAAAGCGCACATTCAGTTACGCTGGCGCGACCCAGCCAGCAGACGCCAGGGTCTGAACCGGAAGGCGGATGACGTGAAGTCAACCACTGAAGCCTGGCCCTTTTTATACCGGAAGCCAGCCTTGGACCCAATCACATCCCGCACTCATGTGGTGCGTTCAATGTCCGTAGGGACATCCTGCCACATATTTTTACATGTTTTCAGCTAGTCCAAGAGGTGTACAACTTTAATCAGAGTCTAATCATCTTTATTGTCATTTGCACCGCATGTGGTACATGTGATGAAACAAGATTATGTACACAAGGTCCCAGTTACATCCAACAACAAAATGTGAGAGAAAAACAGCAATAACATGTAGGATATAACTAAGAAAAACATCAACTAGAAATACACTAAGCCCTAATATAATAGGAAAACATAATTACAAACAGCAGCACGGACATGAGTCTGTATGAGCAGATGGTCACAAATGAACACAGAAACAAAAAAACAGATCAGCATGTTGTGATGTTTTGCAGTAATTACTGTTTTCTAATTGTTTATTTATTCATGAGTCTAACAGCCTCAGGGTAGAAGCTGTTCCTCAGTCTAGTGGTTCTACATTTGATGCTCCTCAACCTCCTTCCTGAGGGGAGTGGGGCAAAGAGTTTGTGTGCTGGGTGAGTGGGGTCTTTCATGATACAGGTGGCTCTCTTCCTGCATCTGGAGGTGTAAATGTCTGTGATGGTGGGGAGACTGACTCCAACATCTTCTGTGCAGCCTTCACCACTCTCTGCAGAGCTTTTCTTTCTGCAGCTGTGCAGCCTCCATGCCACACGTTGATGCCGGAGCACAGGATGCTCTCAACGGCACACGTGTAGAAGGAGGTGAAGACAGACAACACCACCGCCCTGATCAAAAAAAGGTAATCAGAGACTCTACTTCCTCAGACGGCTGAGAAGAGCTGGTCTGGGAAGCTCAGTCCTCACCTCCTTCTACAGGTGTGCGATGGAGAGCATCCTGTGCTCACACGTTGATGCTGTAGCACAGGATGCTCTCCACTGCACACCTGTAGAAGGAGATGAGGACTGGGCTACTCAGACCAGCTCGTCTCAGCCGCCTGAGGTAGTAGAGTCTCTGATGAACTTTGTTGATCAGGCTGGTTGTGTTGTTGGTCCAGCTGAGGCTATAATTCAAGTGCACACCCAAGTACTTGTAGCTGGAGACCAGTGGTGGAGAAAGTACTCAAACACTGTTTATAAGTAAAAGTACAAATAAACAGACAAAAATGTACTCTAGTAAAAGTAGATGTACCATTATATTGTGTTTACTTAAGTAAAAGTAAATAAGTACTTGCTTTTAAAAATGCTTAAAGTATTAAAGTAAAAGTACTTGCTGAATGTATTGCCTAATGCAATGGTCTACAGTATCATTAAGTGTGTGTACTGTACGCATATTTTCTGTAATACATTAATAGTGTTTTTCCATTTTAAAGAACAATGCTGCAGATAACACATGTTTTTATTGTGTTTACTCTGTGACACAGTTCACACTTGGACTTGTGATTCTGTGTGTCAGAATTTCAGGGATGACATGCAGAGTTAAATGTCATTAAGCAAAATAAGAGAGGAATTATTTTACCTTTGAAAGTTTTTATTTAACACAAAGCAGAACCAATGTGTCATTTTAACTGCAGTAAACATGTTTAAATTAAAGTTATCTGTCTGAAAAAAAGGAGCATTATGCCAGGTTTCCACCAAACGCTTTTCGCGCCTCCGAAGCAGCCACTTTACATTGAAAGTCTATGTGGCCGGGCATGTTGGATGCGGCGCATCTACAGCAGTTCAAGCAGCGCGGCAGTGAGTGGCAGCTTTTTTCCGCTCCCACGTCACCTCCGAGCAGCGACTGTCGAAGCTCGATTTGTCCTGCTTCTGCTGCTCGCAGCTTAGCAGCAACCAATCGGGATAGACTCTGCCATGTGATCACGCAACAACGACAGGACTTTTTTTTGGACTTTTCAAACTTACCCATCGAGCCTCCATGAAGAAAACAGCCTCCGGTAAGAAACTTGGCATTTTTACAGTTGCCGCTGTCCGCTCGAGCGTACGGTCACCCCAAACATAAAAAAATGTTTTAATCTCAACAAAGACTTTAGGAGCTGCAGTTTGGCTCATAAAAAATCCACTCAAGTAGTAACGAGGCTCATGTACAGCTGATTTTTTATCTGCCCGGTGTAGAAGAAACAAACGGAAAAGGAGCCAGCCGCTGCTCCCACTGCGTGTCTGCAGACATGTTCGATGAGAACAGACATCTGTTGACAAGCAGCCAACACAGTGCGGTAGGAGATTTTTTGCAGCGCGAAAAGCGTCTGGTGGAAACCCGGCATTAGACCTGACAAAGGAACAGACACTGATCATTTCACCTCCAGTTTGTCATCAACTCTAGTTAAAATATTGTCCAGTCAACCATGGATCAAAAGTGAACAATATTTTAAATTCCTGACACCATTTTCAAAACTTGGATCTGAGTGTCGAGACATTTCTTGTCTCCTAACATCCCATGAACTGATACATTTTAATATTGATACAAGAATTTATTGTTCAAGTTCAGAAGAAGTTGGTTTTCACAGTTTTTTGAGTCCAGTCTGGTTTTTTAGGGAGATGTCCTGCTGTACTGAACAGTCTTTCAATAATCTTTCAATAATCTTTCAATAAGGCCATGGGTGGTGTGTATCTTCTGGCTGAATCTTTGTGGTGGAATCCATTTTGAGTGTGTTAGTGGTGCTGTGGGTGCTCCCAGTTCAGTGACGTTTATACTAGAATATACGTCATTAGTCCAGTTCTTCTTGAAGGCAGGTCTAATGTTACCTGTCCACTTGCAGTGATTCAAATTGATTCAAATTGTTTCAAATTCAAATTCAACTCAAATTGTGTGTGTTTGTGTGTGTGACTGTTTTGTGGTTTCTAAGGACAGTGTTTTGTCAGGACAGTAATGAGCTGTTATCTGATTGTCTGATTAGTATAGCGTATTGCTGTCCTAACAAACCACTGTCCATTAAAACCACAAAACAGTCACACACACAAACACACACAATTTTAGTAGAACATGTTATATTTACATGTATATGTCTATCTGATATGCATATATACATTTATATGCATATATGTATATACACTGTACAGTACATGAATATGCATTTATGATATGCTTATATACATGTATATATGTATATTTGTGTGTATGTATATGACATAGATATCAATTATATAAATAATGCAGGGATTGTTAAGTATGACTTCAATATTATTAGTCACAGTTTTTAAATTTATAGTTTTCTTTCATTCAGCTAATTTTAATTTCATCTTAGTCCACCTATCATGAGAGGAGTTTTGTAAATACTCTGTCCATCCATCTTTCCTTTATGTGAGATGGATACTTTGGCCAAAAACAAACAATCATGTAATGTTTATTGGTTTACATGTGACAGCAGCTATCATCAAAATGTAGAATTTCCTCTAAATATAAGTATAAATGATCTCTTACAGATGTCATGTGAACACGTCCAGAGTCAGGAGATCGCAGGTAGCCAGAAGCACGATCAACTTCCTTTAAACACGAATACCAAGGTACATTTTAGTTCTTGTGTTCCTAAACAGAATTACTTGCTACGTGTGGTTTCATCAACCTTAATGTTCAATTAGGTGTGTATAGGAGTGTACTATGGTTTTTATGGACAGTTGTTTGTTTGGACAGTCAGACGCTATAAACAATCAGACAATCAATCAGATAACAGCTCATTACTGTCCTGACAAAACACTGTCCTTAAAAACCACAAAACAGTCACACACACAAACACACACAACTTCAGTTGAACATGTTATATTTACATGTATATGTCTATCTGTACATTATATGTATATGCATATATATACATGTATATGTTTATGCATATATACATCTATATGTTTATGCATATGTACATATATGCATATTCTTGTATATATACATATATGCATTTACATGTTTAAATGCATTTGCATATACAGTACATGTATATATGCACTTACATATACATGTATATATGCACTTATATATACATGTAATAGGCATGTAAATATAACATGTTCAACTCAAATTGTGTGTGTTTGTGTGTGTGACTGTTTTGTGGTTTCTAAGGACAGTGTTTTGTCAGGACAGTAATGAGCTGTTATCTGATTGTCTGATTACTGTATAGCGTATTGCTGTCCTGACAAAACACTGTCCTTAAAAACCACAAAACGGTCACACACACAAACACACACAACTTCAGTTGAACATGTTATATTTACATGTATATGTCTATCTGAACATTATATGTATATGCATATATATACATGTATATGTTTATGCATATATACATCTATATGTTTATGCATATGTACATATATGCATATTCTTGTATATATACATATATGCATTTACATGTTTAAATGCATTTGCATATACAGTACATGTATATATGCACTTACATATACATGTATATATGCACTTACATATACATGTATATATGCACTTATATATACATGTAATAGGCATGTAAATATAACATGTTCAACTCAAATTGTGTGTGTTTGTGTGTGTGACTGTTTTGTGGTTTCTAAGGACAGTGTTTTGTCAGGACAGTAATGAGCTGTTATCTGATTGTCTGATTATAGCGTATTGCTGTCCTAACAAACCACTGTCCATTAAAACCACAAAACAGTCACACACACAAACACACACAATTTTAGTAGAACATGTTATATTTACATGTATATGTCTATCTGTACAGTATATGCATATATATACATGTATATGCATATATGTATATACACTGTACAGTACATGAATATGCATTTATGATATGCTTATATACATGTATATATGTATATTTGTGTGTATGTATATGACATAGATATCAATTATATAAATAATGCAGGGATTGTTAAGTATGACTTCAATATTATTAGTCACAGTTTTTAAATTTATAGTTTTCTTTCATTCAGCTAATTTTAATTTCATCTTAGTCCACCTATCATGAGAGGAGTTTTGTAAATACTCTGTCCATCCATCTTTCCTTTATGTGAGATGGATACTTTGGCCAAAAACAAACAATCATGTAATGTTTATTGGTTTACATGTGACAGCAGCTATCATCAAAATGTAGAATTTCCTCTAAATATAAGTATAAATGATCTCTTACAGATGTCATGTGAACACGTCCAGAGTCAGGAGATCGCAGGTAGCCAGAAGCACGATCAACTTCCTTTAAACACGAATACCAAGGTACATTTTAGTTCTTGTGTTCCTAAACAGAATTACTTGCTACGTGTGGTTTCATCAACCTTAATGTTCAATTAGGTGTGTATAGGAGTGTACTATGGTTTTTATGGACAGTTGTTTGTTTGGACAGTCAGACGCTATAAACAATCAGACAATCAGTCAGATAACAGCTCATTACTGTCCTGACAAAACACTGTCCTTAAAAACCACAAAACAGTCACACACACAAACACACACAACTTCAGTTGAACATGTTATATTTACATGTATATGTCTATCTGTACATTATATGTATATGCATATATATACATGTATATGTTTATGCATATATACATCTATATGTTTATGCATATGTACATATATGCATATTCTTGTATATATACATATATGCATTTACATGTTTAAATGCATTTGCAAATACAGTACATGTATATATGCACTTAAATATACATGTATATATGCACTTACACATACATGTAAATAGGCACTTACATATACGTGTAATAGGCATGTAAATATAACATGTTCAACTCAAATTGTGTGTGTTTGTGTGTGTGACTGTTTTGTGGTTTCTAAGGACAGTGTTTTGTCAGGACAGTAATGAGCTGTTATCTGATTGTCTGATTACTGTATAGCGTATTGCTGTCCTGACAAAACACTGTCCTTAAAAACCACAAAACAGTCACACACACAAACACACACAACTTCAGTTGAACATGTTATATTTACATGTATATGTCTATCTGTACATTATATGTATATGCATATATATACATGTATATGTTTATGCATATATACATCTATATGTTTATGCATATGTACATATATGCATATTCTTGTATATATACATATATGCATTTACATGTTTAAATGCATTTGCATATACAGTACATGTATATATGCACTTACATATACATGTATATATGCACTTACACATACATGTAAATAGGCACTTACATATACGTGTAATAGGCATGTAAATATAACATGTTCAACTCAAATTGTGTGTGTTTGTGTGTGTGACTGTTTTGTGGTTTCTAAGGACAGTGTTTTGTCAGGACAGTAATGAGCTGTTATCTGATTGTCTGATTACTGTATAGCGTATTGCTGTCCTGACAAAACAATGTCCTTAAAAACCACAAAACAGTCACACACACAAACACACACAACTTCAGTTGAACATGTTATATTTACATGTATATGTCTATCTGTACATTATATGTATATGCATATATATACATGTATATGTTTATGCATATATACATCTATATGTTTATGCATATGTACATATATGCATATTCTTGTATATATACATATATGCATTTACATGTTTAAATGCATTTGCATATACAGTACATGTATATATGCACTTACATATACATGTATATATGCACTTACATATACATGTATATATGCACTTATATATACATGTAATAGGCATGTAAATATAACATGTTCAACTCAAATTGTGTGTGTTTGTGTGTGTGACTGTTTTGTGGTTTCTAAGGACAGTGTTTTGTCAGGACAGTAATGAGCTGTTATCTGATTGTCTGATTACTGTATAGCGTATTGCTGTCCTGACAAAACACTGTCCTTAAAAACCACAAAACAGTCACACACACAAACACACACAACTTCAGTTGAACATGTTATATTTACATGTATATGTCTATCTGTACATTATATGTATATGCATATATATACATGTATATGTTTATGCATATATACATCTATATGTTTATGCATATGTACATATATGCATATTCTTGTATATATACATATATGCATTTACATGTTTAAATGCATTTGCATATACAGTACATGTATATATGCACTTACATATACATGTATATATGCACTTACATATACATGTATATACGCACTTATATATACATGTAATAGGCATGTAAATATAACATGTTCAACTCAAATTGTGTGTTTGTGTGTGTGACTTGTTTTGTGGTTTCTAAGGACAGTGTTTTGTCAATGAGCTGTTATCTGATTGTCTGATTATAGCGTATTGCTT
>JBBPBX010064173.1:0-20329 GCA_038048925.1 Garcialebias charrua | reverse complement strand
TACTCTCCTGCTCGGTGCCTCAGATCAGCTGATCAGCTGCTTCTGGAGGTGCCGAGATCCAAACGGAGGCTCAGAGGAGACAGAGCTTTTTCTGTTGCTGCTCCAAAACTGTGGAACGATCTCCCTCTTCCCGTCAGACAAGCTCCTTCACTGTCCAGTTTTAAAACTCTTCTAAAAACACATTTTTACTCACTGGCTTTTAGCACAGACTGAATTTGTTCTGCACTGTTTTTATTGATCTTAATGTTTTAACAACTGTTTTATTTTTATGTGTTTAAATGTTCTTGATTTTATGTACAGCACTTTGTTGCAGCTGTGATTGTTTTAAAGGGCTCTATAAATAAAGTATTATTATTATTATTATTATTATTATTATTATTATTACTGAATCACTCCCTTTCCTCCATCATTTTTCATTTATCAATACCTTGCAGCATGCATAAAAACAAAAGAAGCATTAAATAATTCAATTTACAGATATTATGCTCAAATTTGTCTGGTAGTAGCTGATGACCAACACATACCAGTATTCTGAGCTCTAGATTGTTCAAGATTTTGGGGTAAAATTTTCTAAAACTTATGTGGAGTCAACTCTGTGTTTCTGTTACCAGTAATTAAATATCTCATGAATTGGAAGGATTTTAATGAGACTTTTAGGAAATAATCATTAGAACCTACTAAATGGTTATTAATCAACTCCATTTACTGATATTGTGCTATATTTTGAAGTGGTAGTAGCTGAGTGTCATTCACAACTAGGCCTGTCACGATAACAAATTTTTCTGGGCAATTAATTGTCTCAGAAACTATTGCGATAAACAATAATATTGTTTGAAATTTGACAATAATTAGTAATTGTCAAATTGTAGATGAAATGTTGGTTAATTTTTGTGTTTAGTACCTTTTTTGACCACTGGATCGCAGTTTAAGACGGTTTGAACTGAAGGATGGATAGTGAGGGAGTGAGCAGCGTGTCTCTTTAAGAAAAAATGGGAGGGAGGCCCCTTGACATGGGCTGTCTCTCCTTCCTATTTTCAGTTCTCAAAATGGCAGATGCTTGGTATAGTTTGAGGTCTTTAGCGTAGCATTTTTATACAAAGCTTTTAATAAAAATTAAAAAACTAGCAAACAAGTTCTCAGCTTCTTTTTGCAGAGAAAAACAACTTTTTACATGAAGGTACAGGTTTGAATAATGAGTTTTTGAGCTTTGACAAGACGGAGGTTTTTTCCCCAAGGTCGGCTTGTTAGCTTAGCTCGTAGCTTAGCTTCTCAGCTTAGCTGCTTTTAACAATCCAAAAATGTGATTTTGAACAGTTAAAACAGATTTTAAAAAGAAAAGAGAAAGGGAGGGGTCAGTGAAGAGCACCGGAGTTGAGCTATTTTTCATCCAGTGTCCAGTAGAAAGAGACACAAAGAAACGATAAAGCCGATAAATGAAAATGAAGTTGATAATTTTAATTTATCATGCGATTAATTGATTTATTGTTTATTGCGACAGCCCTATTCACAACAAAATGTCTGAATGAGATATCGCATGAGATCTTGCATAATGTAATTTCTAAGGTTTGGCCAAAAGGCTTCAAATCCATCATTCCTCAACATACAAGTATGATTGTTTTAGTGTAAAATATTGGCAAAAACAAAGACAGTGGGTCAACCTTGTCATGAAGCTAGATTTATTGTGATTTTAGGTTTAGTGTTTTTTTTTATTGTTAATTTCTATGAAATTTGAATGAAAGTTTATTTTTTTATTTTTTAAGCTTTTTTTGCTTTTATGTTTTGAGGGGAGTGGTGACGCAGATGTTAGACAAGGTGGGCCTGTGATCGGAAGATTGCTGGTTCAACTCCCGGTACTGACAACATCAAAAATGTGGGTGGGATTGGTGAAGCACCCACACCTGTCTCCACCCTCATTTGCCTCACTCTGGGCCCTTGAGCAAGGCCCTTAACCCTCACCATCTGTTCCCCTGGGCGCCCTAGAAAGCATCTCTCTGCTCCACACAGAGGGCTGTGGTAGCTCGGTGGTCTGTGGTTGTGTCAGGAAGGGCATCCAGTATAAAAATAACTGCCCAGTCTTCATGTGATTCAGTTTGCTGTGGTGACCCCTGAAGAAGGGAGCAGCCGAAAGAAAAAGATTTTTTTTTCGTGTTTTGTCAGTTTCATTATTATTTCCTTCATACTAGATTTCAGTTTCATCATTACCACATCTTTGGCTTTAGCTTGTCGTTCTGTCCCTCAGTCTGTATACATACAGTTGTTTTTGTCAGGTTCTTATCACAGTACGCATTGTGCTATGTGCATCCTCCATGTGTCAAACCAAAGTTTTGCCATGCTCTCTTTAATATCTCTTTTGCTGAACGTACTGGGCTTTCTGTCTCTACATTGCCTTTAGTTTTGGTTAACTAAAGCATATTTGCTCACGTCAGTGAGTAAATTAGTTTAAAACTACTTTACATTACAGCTGAATATGATAAGCAAAAATGATCCTGGAAGGCTTGCAAACTGAGATGTACAGCAAACTCTCCCACACAGACCAATATTTACAGTTTGACTCCCATCACCCTTTGGAGCACAAGTTAAGAGTCATCAGGACTCTGTACCACCGAGCAGACAGCATCCCCACTAACTCAGAAGCTGTTTATTTTCTAAACACAACACCCCAGTGGCTTTTAAACCCCAAAATACATTACAGCAAAGACTGATTCATCCCAAAGATCCAGTCCCCCGGCACAAACAGAGTAATACACTGTATTGTATATGCTGTTCAGTGTCAGGAGGGCTGTGATCAGTCTTATATCTGGGAAACTAAACAGCCACTGGCCAAAAGGATGGCCCAGCACAGAAGATCAACATCATCAGGCCAGGACTCTGCAGTCGCTGGGAAACCGACTTGGGACCCGAAGGACCCAGGTTCGAACCCCAGTCACGGCATAACTTGTGGTGTGTTTGAGCAGCACACCTCATCCCAATTGCTCCCCGGCGCACTTACTATAGCTGCCCACTGCCCCACCTGGTGGTGATTGGGTTAAATGCAGAGTCAAATTTCGTCTTGTATGGGAACATACACAGATGACAAAAATGTGACAGTATTATTATTATTATTACACTCATCTCCAGACCAGCGGTCACTCTTTCAGGGATGAAGATGTTCACATCCTTGATAGAGAGGAACCATGGTTTGAGAGAGGAGTAAAGGAGGCCATCTTTGTGAAAAGAAACCGTCCATCATTAAACAGAGGCGGAGGTCTCTCAACTGGTTCAACTGTCTCCCTCTTACAATGCTGTTCTTGCTAGTATCACTCAGCCCTCTGTGAATAGCAAGCAGCCATCAGGGTGCTAATGATTCATCGTTAATAATAATAAAATAATGAATTTAATTTGTAATGCACTTTCCATTAACAAAAATCTCAAAGTGCTACAAAGTGCAACTAAAATCAATGATCAAATAAAAACAAGTGATAAAATCAAGTAAAATCAATGATAAAACAACAAAAATCAATAATAAAATCAATTAAAAACAATGATAATATCAACTAAGATCAAAGATAAAATCATGTGGAGGCAGAGTAGGCTTGCTTAAAAAGAAAGTTCTTTAAGCCTTTTTTAAAGTCAACCAGTGACTGTGGAGCTCTCAGGTAGTCAGGGAGGGAGTTCCAGAGGCGGGGGGCAGCCACACAGAATGCCCGGTCTCCCATGGTCCTTAATTTGGTTTGTGGAAGGTGAAGGAGATTACTGTTCGTTAGGCTGATGGTCCTCCTTAATCATGTGAACAGCTGATTTTGGCTGTCATCAACAAACTGGTTGATCCACTATGAGAGGGTGCTATTTATAAGACTGAGCTGAATACTTTGTAAAACACCTCACACTGAGGAAGTCTTTCGGACGAAAGACGAAACGTTTCTACTTTTTTGTTTTGTTTTGTTTTTTGAATGTCCAGAGGACCAGCCTTAAAGCTGCTATATGTAACTTTCTGTAGAGCGCAGCACTTGGAAATATTTTCAACAGGGAAAAGCATTCTGCTCCCTCCCCCACAGAGCCATATATGGCTCTACTCCCCCGTGGTCTGCTGAACTTGAGATCAGCTCCGCCTCCACTGCATGTCCTCTCTGAGCCGCTTCGATATTCTGTGTTTATATGTTAATAAAACGTTCTGATAAAATAAAATAAAACCATGGAGCGCTGGTCCAGCACACCAGAAGACCAGGAAATCTTCAGAGCCTCGGGCAGCCACGTTGAACTAGGGCTGGGCGATATGGACAAAAATTCATATCTCAATATTGTTGTGATATATCGCGATATACGATATATATCTTGATATAATTTTCTTTCCATAAAAGAATAACAAAAATATATTTCTGAGTCAAAGGTTTGTCCCAGTTGTCACACAGCAACATTTATTAACAAACAGCTGTAACTCTACAAAATAAATGTCTAAAAAATGAACTATTACTTTATTTTTTAGACATTTATTTACACCTATTAAATAATAGTCCTCTTCAGCTGAGGGCAGCTGTGGCTGAGAGGCTAGAGCAGTCTCCTCCAATGGGAGAGATGCTGAAGTGTTCCTGGGCAGTGGGCAACACTGAACCCCTCATTGCCTCTCTGATGTGTGTCCCATCAGTGTATTAATGTGATAAAGTACTGATTATTTTTTGTAGTTCTAGCAGAGTGCTGTATGAATGGGTAAATGAGGACACAGATTGTGTTTTAAAGAGCTTTGAGTGTCTTGATAAGATAGAAAGGTGCTTTCACTTTAGTCAGTGCGTTTGTGAACTGCAATAAATGTGAGCCTCTGTGGTACAATATATTTGATATACTGTATCCGGTTTTATTGTGAAAGGGTCAGGGGGTTGTTTCCGGTTTCACGAAGAATAAAGACGTTCTCTAAGTTGCTTTACAAAGTGTCGCATTGAATCCTTGTGTAAAAACACGACAGCCTCTACTCAGAAACGTGAACAGAGAGGTGGAGACATTATTAAATCAGCTGTATCGCTAAAGACACGGTCAGTCTCAGCTGTGGAAGAAGACAGCTAAAGCGTTAGCCATCTTGTTAGCCACTAAGGACCGTATCTTTAGCGATATATGATAAACTGCTGATTTATTAATGTCTCCACCTCTCTCTGCGGTGCACGCACGACTAAATGAGCTCAGACCCGTGGTTTGTTTTAAGGAAGCAGCAGGCTGTAAAAACACTCGGTTCTGCCGTTTCACGGTTCATGCTCCACTCCGCTGTTTAAATGGTGAAAAAGATTCGTAGTTCCGACCTTTCATCGGGATTATTTTCAGCATCGTCTACAAAAATATTTTTTCTGCCCTCATCTGACAATTTAAATCCAAACTAGCTCAGAAAGAACACTGTTTTTCCCCTCTCAGCAGCTAGCGTCGCTCTTCATATTTGCCGTGTTTACTTGTGCTGCGGCTCCGCTCTCCTGCAGGCAGGAAGGAGGGGGGCGAGTGGGAGCCCGCGCGACAGCAGGAGGATTCTCGATATAGACGATATAGCCATTTTAACCATCGTACATTTAAAATATTGCGATACATCGAGTATATTCAATATATCGCCCACCCCTACGTTGAACCCGAATTTAATTCGTTTGTGACTAATTCATTTCCTCATTCATTGCAGTCAGCGGAGGGAGCGGTGCAGAGTAGAGGAGGAAGCGATCATTTGACTTTTGAAAAAAATAAAATAAAGTCAATATCAGGGATGAAGAAGGGGAATTTAATACATTTGTGTCACATACAAAACAGTCCTGCATCGCTTTCCAATCCTTTGAACGAGAACGTGCGCAGCGCTGGGACAGGTGGGGGCGTGGGTTGGGGCGTGAGAAGCTCTGTTGAGGACAACTGGAACGCAGCTTTATTGGCTGATTAAAAACTCTGTTTTTATTGGCTGGTTAACGGCAGGTCACTGTGGCTTTTTAGAAATGCTTATTTACAACAGGGAGAAGCAAGGGGACAATATTTTGTTTTTTGTTTTTTTCAGATATTACCTGTCTAACATCAGTCTGTCAGGAGATAGTGGCAGAGTGAAGAAATATGTTAAATATATATTATTAGAAAAGTTACATACTGAACCTTTAACTTTTTTAGATCCTGGAAGAAGTCATCATTTTATGTATTTTATGGTTCTTTCTTCACTGCTTGTTGAATAACAGAGAGATGTAAAGAGCTCAGAACACATTTGCTTCTTTGCCTGCTCTTTTTCTCGTTGGCTACTTCTGCAGATTGTCAGAGAAATTTGTGTGCTAAGTCGACTGGCTTTTAGAGATGTGTGATTACAAACAAGAACTGAATAATAAAATTAATCATGTCCCTTTCCTCTTCAGCATAAGGAGTATGGACCTGAGCCTGCGAGATGCTCTGGGTGGGGGTGGAGGTGGGGCCCCGGCTGAGGCCCTGCTGAAGAAAGACTTTGTGGCCTCGCTGGAGAAAGAGAGTTATGATGACAAGGTGGGAGAGACGGTTTCCAAAGCTGACTACAGACCCTTGCTGGATGGAAAGGACACCAAGAGCAGTGAGTTGCATCCGTGTATACAAAGATGTTGAGATGAGGTGCTGTGGAGATTTATTTATACGACGGTGCACTCTGTGTGACCCTTCATTTGATGTAGAAGAGCTGTGAGTCCAGATATTTTGGCCTCATGAGACTTGATTTTAAGCCTACAAGCTCTGGCCTCAGTTCAACTGTTTATTCATTCTGTGGTAAAAAGGTTTAAGTACATTTAATTTTAAAAAATAACAACGTAACTGAAGCAATAGCTTCTTAAAGGTATTGTGACATGATGTTGGAAATTTGCATATTTGTCACAACATATATATCTTATATCATTCAGCTCTGTTCGTTTTTGCAAAATAAATTATAAATATATTAAAATTTCATTCCAAGTTATGGTAGTTTTTTCTCTGGGACACGCCCCTAAAAATCTGCGCACTTCCGCAAAACGTCATCGTGACGTGCCCGTGGGAAGCCGCTGCTCAACGCGCATGTAAATAATAATGGCGGAGCATGTCGAACAAACACAACCTATTGTTAGTACATGAATGTATTAAAGCAATCGAAGGGTTATTATTCATCCTATACAGTTATTGGACACTCGATCAATTGAAAAGTGATTTAGACACGGTTTATTTCATACACAGTAGCTAAGTGAGGATAGCTTCGTGATGTGGCTTCTTTGTTCTTGGGCTAAGCTAACAGAGGCCCGATCGCGTTTGAGATCTATCATTTTAAGACAGTAAATCATCCAAAACTCTCATTAATAAACCCTCCCTGAATAAAAAAACTTACTGATGTTACTTGATCGCGAAGACATCATTTAAAAATACATAACAAGCAACGTGTGTTTGCTCCTGATTTTATGTTGGCTAATTTTTTTTAGCATCGCACATGAAGAATCCTCCGTGATAATTGGCTTTATACACTCACAGTATATAAAGTAAAACAACATGAGCTCACGTTAAATATATAGTTTATCATCTAAAACAGTACACACCTCCGATTATGTTTACACAAAGACTTACTCTTTTCCTGGACAGTTTTCCGACGGTAGCTTCCCTGCGTTGTTTTGACGTGGTAGCTCCTGTGGCACTTTCTTCTGTAGATTTTCTTTTAAAAATAGTAGGAATAGCATCCGGTTTTAAAAGTCTTCTACATCTTACTGGTAATCCTAAAGATTCTTTTATACCAGGTCTTTCCTGAAAACAATTGGCAGTAAGATGGTCGCTGCAGACATACGACTCTTAGTAGGAACCTATCGGTCCCTCGTTCTCTGTACTTGTCCATTCTAGGCAAAGTTTGTCATATTTTGGGAATTTGTGAATGCTCACTTGTTCACTGCTGATATTAGAACACCCAAATGCGCTACAACGTGACGGCATTTTTCAAGTTACACAAAAAAAGAGGCGATCTTTCAGACAATGAATATGTATGGCAAGCAGTTACCACACCAAACAAACGGGCAAGGCTCTGCCTTATGCCCACATGCACGTCACAATGGCGTTTTGCGGAAGTGCGCAGATTTTTAGGGGCGTGTCCCAGAGAAAAAACTACCATAACTTGGAATGAAATTTTAATATATTTATAATTTATTTTGCAAAAACGAACAGAGCTGAATGATATAAGATATATATGTTGTGACAAATATGCAAATTTCCAACATCATGTCACAATACCTTTAAAGGTTCAGTCTGCAGTTTCTGTAGAACTGCAGAACTTAGAAAAAATTTCAACAGGCAAAGCATTCTGATCCCTCCCCCTCAGAGCCATATATGGCTCTGCTCCCCCATGGTCTGTGGAAATTCAAATTCAAGCTCTGTTTTTATTGGCTGATTCAAATTCAAACTCTGTTTTTATTGGCTGGAAAATGGCGTGTCACCTTTTCTTTTTAGAAATGCTTATTTACCACCTGGAGAAGCAAGGGGACAATATTTTTTTACATTTTTTTTCAGAGATTACCTGGCTAACATCAGTCTGTCAGGAGGTAGTGACAGAGTGAAGAAATATGTTTATAAAAAAAGCTACATACTGAAGCTTTAAATATTACTACTGTCACTTATAGAGCTCAAGCTCCTGAAATACATACATTATTCATAATTCAACTTGATTCCACCTTGTACTAATGTCCTTTCAGGTTTGAATATGAAAAATCAGTTCAAAGGCTTTCTGTAGGCATTTAATTCCCTGATCGTTTACTTGTTTAATTTTTGTTTTCAGTTTTAGTCCATCCAAGGATTCAGAAAACACCATACAGCTGAATTACAGAACCGTTGTTTTTCTTGTGAAATCTACATCTACAGTATGTGTGTAAAAAGGGCCCTCAACTTATTTTTTACAACAAGGTTGGCTACAGACTTAAATTTCTAAAGGCAGAGAGGTGCGAAAAACATAAAACTGTGTCAGTGTTGTCGGGAAATGTGTTATTATTGTTTAAATAATGGACAAAGATGATGCAACGTAGTGAAATAGCCCTACATGTTCAGTCTTTAAAGGTTCAGTGTACACATTTTATGGACCTCTAGTGGTGAGTTGCATAATGTAACCAACCAAACTTTTTTTTTTTTTTTCTCATTTTCCCGGTAACCTTTATTTATACAGGTGGTCCCATTGAGTCATGAGAACTCATTTTCAAGAGAGACCTGTTTTTGGGAGCAGATGGTGGGGGTTAAGGGCCTTGTTCAGGGGACCAGATTGGGGCAAATGAGGGTGGAGGCAGGTGTGGGTGTTTCACCTTTTCCACCCACATTTTGATGTTGATGGTACCAGGAGTTGAGCCTGTGACTTTCTGATCACAGGCCCATGTTTTTTAACCTCTGCACCACAACTCCCCAAACATCTCTTGGCTCACCTTCCACACCTAATTTCTTTGTATAAATTCAAGCTGGTTTAAAATTCAAAATGGAAAAAAAAAAGTATATATATATTTTTTAATAATTACTTTTGAAACAATATTATAGGGCAGAGTGACATGTACGGCGGAAAATACGGTATATAAAAATAGGTGTGTTAGTTTATTAGTGATTATAAATTGATTGGAGGTGTAAGTGAGAGCATCCATGCATATTTTTCTCGATTAATGCCTTTACAATGACTGATTTGTTTTCTCATTTTGCTCTAAGGAACTAAATCCTCTTATTACAATTGCTCGGTTTGTTTTAATAATTAATGTTATTTACATTAGTGTAGGATGGGAAACATCTTTGGCTCTTTGAGGGAATTTATAAAAGCAAAAACAAGGATATAATTGTGTTTTATAATCTGTCTGAAAATGATCTAGGGCAAATGTTTTACTTCAGCATCACTTTATGAAATACAGGCAAGCTCCTCGAATTTGGAGGCATTATATGACAACCACTAATGATTATTCCAGATTTTATGTTGTGATTGATTACACGTTTTAGCACTCATTTTATGACTTAAAATTACGTAAGGTATTACTTTACTTTTTAAGCCATACTTTTGTGTTTTCGCTCTTGTTCTC
The DNA here is from genome assembly GCA_038048925.1 of Garcialebias charrua. Classification (NCBI taxonomy): domain Eukaryota; kingdom Metazoa; phylum Chordata; class Actinopteri; order Cyprinodontiformes; family Rivulidae; genus Garcialebias; species Garcialebias charrua. The sequence continues at coordinate 10,349 of JBBPBX010064173.1, read as the reverse complement.
ATTAGTTATTGCCATCTGCTGTGAAAACCAGGCTATCTTGTATTTGCCTGCATGTGTGTTTGCTTTTTTGTCTGTTGCATTAGCAAAACATCTCATGAACAATTGGACAAGTTTCAATGAAACTCTTAGAAAATACTCAATGGGCGGACATTACCTAAAAGAGTTCATGATCGCCACAGCTAAAAGACCTTAAAAAACACAGAGATGGCTATATCTCTGTCTATTTTACAGATGCTGGATTAAAATTACCGTAGGCTTGGTAGTAGCTGAAAGTCATCCCCACCATATAGTACAACTTCTAACCGATCATGCAAGCTCTTTGTTCTAAACTTTGGCACGAAAGGTGGTGGACAAAATGAATTACTTCAGAGAAAACTATTTTTAATCCTGTATTTTATCTTCCATGCTTTCATCTTTCTTTTGGTTTCTGTCTCTTTGTCCCTCCTTCCCTTAATCTCCATTTATTCTTGTCATTGTGAAGCCATGTCAGCCTGAAGACACTGCTGCATGGACACTTATCATTATACAAAGTTAACACCCATAAAGCGTCAAAGTTTGATCTAATGAGCTGAATATGAGGCTGTCCAGCCAGCCTGCGGCATGAAGGAGTCCAGCTCCATGGAGGACCAGAATTTGGCAGATGTTTTCATTCATGGCTTTAGAAAAATGTGACTAGTGTTTGATTACCTTTTTGGCACTTAAACTCTTTTTAATCATTATTTTGTTCTACATAATTTATTTATTTATTTTTAGCTATTTGAGTACTTTAGTGAATTGAGCACCCTTGTTGCCCGAGGAATGAAGCTGGTGTACAAATGTTTTTTATTAATTTGATGGAGCTAAATCTTTTCCCAGATGTCTGAAACAAGATATGGGAGTGGAGAGGCAACTTCTCAGGGACTTTCTGCCTTATCATTTTGTAATTGCAGCTTTTAGTATATCCTAATTTCTGACTAATTGTATTTAACAACAAAAAGCAACAGTGGATGGTTTGTGCAGATTTTTTGTCCCAGTTCTGTCTCCTAGCTCATCCCTTCCTGTTCGTTCTCGCCCAGTTTGCTCCCTGCCTCCCTTGCTGTGTAGCTCCTCTATAATTGGAACATTTATTCTTCCAAAGATATTTAACTTGATCTAGATTCTCAGTTGCATTTAAGCTTAAGTAGAACAGAGCAAAGATGGCTCCTGCATCTTTACACACTGTGACTTTAGATTCCACTTGCTGTTTGTAACATTTACTGCACTTGTTTACAAGTAAAAGGTTGAATATTTAAGTGTTTATAAAATAATGTTTGCAGCTGTTGTTATTGTATTTAAGTTACAGCGGAATATTAGGACCACGCTAAGAAAAAAAATCCCATAAAATCAGAATAAACTTATAGTACTATTACCAGAATAAAGTAAAAATATTATGAGAATAAAGTCGTAAAGTTGTGAGAATAAAATTGTATGAGAATACAGTAGTTGCTCGCTACTTCGCAGTTCGTTTATCATGGACTCGCTCTATCGCGATTTTTCAAAATAAAACTGGACACTACATACATATATACACAGGTAATCCCCGACTTACGAGCGAGTTCCGTTCCTACGACTATCTCGTAAGACGAAATCTCCTATGTCGGAACCCGAAACACGTGTTGCTCGTAAGTCCGGATTTTTGGTCGTAAGTCGGAAAATTTATGCTAGCGCTACTACGAACACTCGTTTTTCAACACAAACGTTCATACTAGTTCATAAACATGCTCAGAAACTTGTTTCCAAACGGTTAGCTAACACACTTTCATCTAAAAACACATAAAAGTGCTGTATTTTCTGTATGTTCTTTACAAATTTACTGTTCGTTAGTGAGCTCGTAAGTCCGGAACCTCGTATGTCGATGCGCTCGTAAGTCGGGGATTACCTGTATATAATGTATATATATATATATATATATATATATATATATATATATATATATATATATATATATATATATATATATATATATATATATATATTAGGCATGTAACGGTTGTAATGGGTTTACCGAACCGTTTCGGTACACCACGTTCGGTTCGGTCCACCTGCGTACCGTTTCGGTTATTTTTTCACTCATTAAACGTTCTTAACAGGGGAATATATGCACCGCGGAACAAAATTTCCTGGGCGCGTTTCAGCACGGACCTATTTTCGCGTGGCACGCGCAGCATTTAGCCGTTAGCATCTCGTGCGGTCTCCTGTTTTTGAACGTTATAGCTTTCTTCAAAAGATGAGCGCACGCGCAGCTTGTGTGGACTTTGCTTCATGAAGACTCTGCAGCAGCTGCTTGAGTGACGCAGCAGCAACACGTCACGTGAACGCGCTGGAAACTATGTCATCCGAACGTGAATGAAGAGCTGCATTAAAACTTCATCCGAACGTGAACAACAGCTGTATTAAAACTACTTCATCCGAACGTGAATGAAGAGCTGTATTAAAACTTCATCCGAACGTGAACAACAGCTGTATTAAAACTACTTCATCCGAACGTGAATGAAGAGCTGTATTAAAACTTCATCCGAACGTGAACAGCAGCTGTATTAAAACTCCTTCATCAGGTAATCAGAGCGGTCCAGAGCAATAACACAAGCTGTGAGTTTTTAAATCTCTGAATCTGTCTGAACGTTGTTATATGCGCAGGGTTTAAAGTTACTGAGCGTTAAAGTTACTGAGCATCACTATGAGACATTCATCACGTCAACACTTCAAAAAGTTCAGCTCTTTATGAAAAAACTAATGCCTCTTATCAACAGGTCCTGTTTGCGCTCGTTCGGGCTCGTTCGTAACTAGTTAACAACTAGTTATGGGGTGTACCCACAGGGTCCTGTTCACGTGAAACCGGTCCTATTTTGGTGCCTGCCTCAACTAGGTACAAAGGTCTGGTTCTTGTTGGGTCCAGTTATGACATCAGCACAGTGTGGTCACTGATTGGTCAGGGGGCGTAGTCCTAGGTCGGAGGGCGGAGATTCAGTCTTCTCCAGTAGGTGGCGTATGCACCTGAACGTTGTTTGCAATCCGCCAAGAAGAAGAAGAAGATTCAGTCTTCCAGGAAATGCAAACTGCCGTCCCGCCAAACTCTAGAACAACAAGTTGGAGGAGCACATTTTTGAGAATTAACACAGGCTAATAATTATGTCACAACCGTGGTCAAACGCGGAGGTTCAGGCTTTTCTGTATTTGCTGGCCGATGAAAATATTCAGAGGGAGCTGGATGGAGTGACGTGCAATGAAAAGATTTTTCAAGTGTCTGCGCAGGTGAGTGTTTTCTAACTTTAAGCATATTTCCAGTGAGTCATGCAACTGTTTCTTAGCTTTTTTGGACTGCGGAAAGACCGTTTCAGAGACTGACTTCAGGCAACAGCCGAGAGGCTTTTAGGAAAAAAAGAAAAAAAAAAGATGGCGGAACGGCTCGTTTCTCTGAAATATAACAAGAAAATCACATAAACAATATTTGTTAGCTCGAAATTGTAGCAGAGGAGGTGTGTCTGAGTCTATCATTTGCTTAATAAATGCACTTTAATGGTCTAATTCGCCGAGTTGGCAGCTGTTTTCAAGGTTCGAAGCAGAGCAGAATGTGGTGTATGGCAGGCCGTTTGAGTCGATAATAGCGAGTGAAGATTCTCAGTCATCCAGGACATGGTAAATTCTAAAAAGTGCAAGGAAGGAAAAAAATAGTCTAAAGCATAGTATAATAAATAAAGTCCAGTTGTTTTTGTCTTGAACTTTTTTGAATTTATCATTATAGCCACGTTTTCATATTACGTGATACAACCGCCAACTTCATGCCATACATGTTACTTCTGTTTTTGTTTTTGGTTTGATTTGGTTCAGTCAGAATAAATGGAAACGGTCATATCTCAGTCCAAAAATGGTTTATAAATATGGGGAAAAATCCATAAATTTGTCACTTAGGCCTATAGGCCTGTATTAATGTGTAATGTGATTTATTTCAGGTTAATCAGTCAGTTCCTGTGTAAAGATCCTCTAGCCGTGGGTGTCCTTGGAGAAGGATGGGACAAGTCACTGCACTGTAAAGCAAGTATGCCATGACAGAAACACTCCAAACTTTGAAAATTACAGATAAAAGCAAAGGACAATGATGTTTAGAGGAGATTATAACAATAATTTTGTGTTGTTTGTCAGATGGGGCAGTGAAAACAGCCAGCCAGACATATGAAGCCATCGCTGAACTGCTGCATCAGGATCTGATCTTGTGACTCCAGACTACACATCAACTGCAGCCGAACAGACCTCAGAGCTTCTCCTGATGCTCTGCTCTCCTGCACCTTGTCCACATTGTGCCAAAGATGTCCTCGGTGCCTCAGTAAAAAAAAAAAAACAGTCCTGCATTGACAACACAAACAGGTCCTATGAACTCAGCAGATGTCATACAAGCTCAGTTTGTGACGGAGCAGGGGTACTGTGACTTCATGGTGTTTTTCATTCAACCTTTATTTAGTCAGGTAAATCTCATTGAGCCTCGTGGACTCTTTTACAAAAGCGACCTGCTACAAACTAAAGAACTTTAGTTCTGGGTCAGATGACTTTATTCACAGAGGATTGTGTCTGATGGTGAGTTCTTTACAGAAGCAGTGAAAAATGTAGAAATGTTCTACAGGTCAGCATTTTTACCTGAGCTATTGGCCAAATTTTACTTTTAATTATTGTTACATGTTTTGGAACAACAGGTTAAGATTCCAGTGATGATATTTTAAGTTCATATTTCATACATAACTGCAGATTTAGTAATATGTTTTTCTGTTTCTACAAATAACACCAATCTTTCATTTTTTTAAACTGTTACAATTTTATTGACATGTAACATTTACAGTATTTAAATAAAGTTGCTTTGATATTTTGATTGGAATTGATTGATTACATATTGTTAAGTTTATATTACAAATGTTTTAGTTTGGAACACACTTGTTGATCAACTGGGACAATGGAGCGGCGCAGATTTTTTAGGATGCATGCCACTTTCAGTTTTGTCCAAAGTAGTGTTGATGGAGGATTTTTAAACACCTTCACCTTCAACACGAACCACACAAGAAGAGAGACAAGGATTAATTTTCAGAGCAGCAGACTTTGAAAATGGGAGATCACCTCAAGACACTTTGAAACATGTTTCAAAAGTGTTTGAGATCAAATCCAAATTGGAAAGTGCGTACTGGCTTTTTATTCTCTCAAAGGTTGGACAATAATGAGTAACAAGATGACAGTTTCAGATAGCACATGGAAAACGTGGCAGTGTAAAAACAAACAATAACGTAATGTTAAAACCTTATCTGTGATTAAAACATGAGTGTGGCAATGCCAAAAGAAACAATAACGTAATGTAAAAACCTTATCTGTGATTAAAACATGAGCTGGCCAAATCAGTGTTTTTGTTCTGTGTGCAGGAAGCAACAAGTTATGTTCTTCAGAGATGTTTTGTTTCATACAGAAAGACTTTTAGTAAAGCAAACTGGTTAATGATTCATCTCATGATGATGATTGATCATGAATGATTCATCAGAATACATTAAAGTAATAAGTTTTAAATGATCAATGTTTGAATTCTCTAACATATCCGTCCTCTTTATCATTTAAACTGGTTACAACTTAATCAGATGAAACGATCATTGAGGCGCACAGCAAAAATGAGTTCTTTATGAACTAAGGTCCTTTATGGACTCAAACCAAAAGAAAAACAACAAAAAATGAGAAAAAGAATCACTCTGCATTTTCTTTTTAGGCTAATTCATCATGTTTTTCAGACATGGTACTACACAAATAAAAAGAAGGCAATTGTCAGGATTGGAGTGCAGATTCTCAGCAGGAGGTGCCACCATGGTCCGGAGGTGAACCATGACCATGGGTTGAAAGGGTCTGTTCCTTTAGTCCCACTCTCAACATAGTTCGCTCAGATCGTGCAAAGCATCGTGGATGTCTCCTCCTGTTCCTGATTCGTCTGGGATGTAGGTACAGCACGATTCGCCAATAATTTTACACACGCCTCCTCATGATGCAGTCAGGAGGTTGAGAATGTCAGTTTTGTAGGATCATCTCTCCCATTGCTTTCAGCTCTCCCAGAGTTCCATTTGCTGATTTGTAGGTGTCGTCGATGAGGCGGGGAGGGCATACCTGTTGATTCCAACCGACTCCTACCCATGGGAAAAGGCTCTGGAAGAACTTTTCCCCTCCATTCCAGATCTTGAATTCCCATGGGACGCCGGTGCTGGTGTTGAGCCCTCCCCATCTTGTTATCTCAGGCATTGCAGAGCGTTTTGTCCTGTGAGCTGAGGGTGTCAGTAGCTTCCTCAGCACAGGCGTCGGGTTGGATAGGGGGACCAAAGCACAAAGGCCCCCCCAATTAGGTGGCAATGCTGTATAGGCTCTGTGTCCACACAAGAAATACCAGTCAGTTAAAACACAGAGCCTTTGTCACCTGGCACTGCAATGCTACGGTGGTGGTTTCTTGTCGTCCTCTTGTTGGGTTGCTGATGTTGAAAGTCCTTTGTTCAAGGAGGTGTGTGCAATCGATGACATCTTCTGACTCGAGGCAGTTGGCGTTTTCATCCCAAAACGCTTGGCGGCAGATGTGTCATGGTGATCAGTTCAGGCAGTTTGATGGGCGTCCTTCACTTCATCAGACAGTGATTTTGTGTAGTCTTGTTTTGCCCAGCTGCCTGTTCCTGGGTGGGTGCTTAGTCCATATAGGCACGCTTGTTGTTCTGTGGGCACAGTAGCAGGTTGCAAACCTGAATTGTAGGTGGCATAGGGTAGATGAGCACAGACATAGCAGTTAGTAGTTTTTCCTTCATAAGCAGTTTTGTTCATCAGTTGCCACCATAGGTTGGTGCTGTAGTCATGGGGGTGTTCAGATCTCAGCAGATCGGTGATATCGCCGTTCACTATGTAACTTGCTCCCATTGTTGCTAGGTATACAGAAATACTAGAAACCTAAATCCTAACAGAGCAGGGATCTTTAAGTTCTTCACTGGTTTTGAGATGACGGTCACTAAAAGAACCGCCCCCTTTGTACACCCGGCTTCCCCTCTGCTCCAATGACTTAAGGGTCTAGTATTTCTGCAATTTACAGTGACTGAGATGTATCCAACTGGGTCGTTCAGCAATCTTCACAGCAGAGGGTGTACTCAGTAGTACTTGGTATGGACCTTCCCAGCGTGGACTGGCCCAAGTTTTTCTTTTGATGATTTTGATGAAGACCCAGTCACCAGGTTTTACTGTCACTTCCTGTGGGGACAGAGAATCAGAAGACAGTAAATTTGTCCTGAACACTTCTTTTTCTCTAATTTTTTTTTTTTTTTTTTTTTAAGTTAAGCCTAGGTGTGTAGCCATGTCCTGTATAATTTGATTAACAAAATGAGGTCCATTGTCACTGTATATGGTTTCAGGTCAGCTTCATCCCGTTCTGAGAGAAGCATCACATCTAACTGTCATGGAGAGAGAGCGTGTACTCTGGGTTCACAAGTGACAATCGAATAAAGCTGTTTTTTCCACATTTTGCAGGTGGGACTGTAAGCCCATTCATTTTGTGGGGGAGAGAAATCAGTGCATGTAGCAGCAGCCCTAATCTGTAACCCCACATCTCTCCACTGCATGTCATGTGATTTAAATAAAGAGATATGTGGTGTTGCATCCAGTTTGTAAAAGCGTTTTTGTTCTCCAGAAAGGAGAACTGTAGCACCAGCGAATGAACATTTGTCTGTATATATCTCTTTAATGGCCATTGTGGCAGGGCTGTCAGCCAAAAAGTCACCTATGTAGTTGTAGGCACCTTGTTGTAATATGTTCATTTTCACATGTAATTGGCTCAGAGGCATTTCATCCTCCTTCTTTGTCAGCACGTTACCTGCTTCCTGCATCAAAAGGGAAGCAGCTGTTAGATTGTCAGTTGAACCCAGGTCATATGAGCAGTAAACATCGATCAGACTTTGATTTGCATAAATCTGAGTTTTGTCCAACCTTGTGGCTCTCATTCCATCCTTGACGGGAATGATTGCAATGGCCAGTTTTGTCAGTAAATCTCTGCCCAGTAAATTTACGGGACAGTCAGGTGATATTACAACATTTGCTGAAATGCAAGAACCAGTTTCTTCATCTGTGAAGTACACCGGTTTGGAAATGCTTTGTCTATTGGTCAGGCCATCTGCTGATTTTACCCAGATGGAGTTTTGTGATGGTTTCAGACCAGGAACACTGGTTTTTAAAACTGTTTTACATGCACCTGTATCACAAAGAAAATCCACATGGACTGAGTTGACTTTAAGCGTTATATAAGGTCTTTCTTTCAAAGAATTCAATAAATCCAAAGCTGAACAAATATTCACAACTTCCTGTTCTTCGACAGAGCTGGAGTTGGGAGTGTTATCAACTAGCCATGCATTATAACCGTCCCTGTTATCGGAGCGGTTTCTTGTCATAGGAAATGCTTCTCTGTGAGCAAATTCTCCTCTGTTTGGATGATCTAAATCTTTCTGGCAGTAACGTATTTCATGTCCGAACTCGCCACACCTCCAGCAGGTGGCAGGACGATATCGTCGGGGACGGTCATACTGTGGTTTGTATCTGTTAAAACCATGGCCTCTTGGTCTCATGTGTCTCCCTCTGTTGCTGTTAGTCATAGGAGCATTGTAATATATTTCTGAGTCTGGGTCATTACTGTAAAACACATTTGTGTTGTTGTCTGGGTTATCTCCTGTTTTCTTTTTCAGCACTTTCTCAGCATGACGTGCCCATTGCATAAAAACCTCAACAGTACAAGTGTCCAGTTCTACAAAGTGTTTCTTTATCCAACCTGAAATGTTTGGAGTACAAGATTGTAGCAGACCGTTCTTCAGCTGTTGTTGATAAGCTGAGGTTGGCTCGTCATTGTGATTGATACCGCTATAAATTTTGAAATCCTTTTCATATCTTAATTTAAAATCATCGACATCTTCCCCTTGTTTTTGTTTGATTGCAGAGAGTGCAGCATAATCAGCTTTTCGTTTGAAAACTGTGCACACTCTACCACAAAGAGCATCCCACTGTTGCTTGTAACGTCCAGTTAGGTGGTTTGGGGTTGTTATATCATAGGGGAGGGGGGCCCCATCATTTCCCCTGCCAGTGTAGTCACCACGCACTCGGGCCCAATGTTTTCCCAAAGACGACTGGGCTGCTTCCCCGGTCTCATGACCATTAAGGCGATAGGAATGTATAATACCTTCCATATCCATGATCCACATTTCAGGATCCTCCAAATGACTGCTAACTCCCTCTACAGCCTTCCTGGCCTCTTCGAGGGTCCATGGCCTAAAAACTAAAGCATGTTGCGGGTTGCCCTTTATGTCTGCAGCTGGATTCATGACTTGTATCAGAGGGAAAGCGTTTGAAGAGGGGCAAGGAGGTTGTGAAGTGGAAGACTGCATCTTTGACATTTTTCTAGTGACAACGTGGTTATCTGTTTTGGCCTCTGACGATATGCTTAGTTTGGCAAGTTCATCGATAGGATAAACGGATGGTGTTTGGGTTGAAAATGAGGCCCCCGTTGTATCATAAGAGGGAGGGCGACTCACAGATATTGTTTCGTTGTCTTCAGGTTTAACAAACATCGTGTCAGTCATTTGTTTTTGTTGCAGTTTGGCCTCCTTAGATGTTTTTATCTCTTCACACCTAATTATTGATTCATAATGCCAGATTTTAGCAATTGCCAATTGGTGTTCTATTTTTTCTTTTTTCTTGCCTTTGTTTAGAATAATTTGGTTTTGCAGGACAGAAATAAGTGTTTTCCAGGTGTCTACTTTAAGGTTGGGTAATATCTCATATTTTGCCCTCCATTCTTTGACATATTTAACCGATTCTGGATGTTTCTGGCTCATGAATCTCAAATCTTTCGTGTTTGTTTCTGCTCCTGTAGGAGATTTTTTACTTCTATTATTTCCCATGACTGTCAGATATGTTAGTTATATAATTTACAAGTGCCAAGTTTTTATTGTTTATTATTTTTATTGTTATTTTGTATTTGAGCCTCTAAAAACTTAAATTATCGTCTAAAAAAAAGTTAAACTAGTCTGCAAATGTAGTAGCGATGTTTGGCCACTACGGGTCCTTCTTCGACAACTATTTAGCACGGTGTCTTTACAGGAAGAAGGAGGGGACTTTACTTTTTTCTCTTTCCGGTCGACGTGTAAAGACGACGTCAGACTTTAGCCTGATCGTCCAAAAGATGTGTTTAAAATCGGTAAGTGGATTTCCCAACTTCTTTTTGCAGAGAAAATACAATTTTGAAACGTCCTGTTTCTACCGTTATGACGACCTATTTACGGATTTTAGACGGGTGAATGTAGCGTCGT